>PITA01016659.1:0-45863 GCA_004023965.1 Spilogale gracilis
AAAAAAAAAAAGAGTGTACACACACAACAAGCACATCAAAACAAATACTTTGTCATGGATTTCATGAAAAAAGAATAACTGAATCTCAAAAGCATTTTCTTCCTTCCTTCCTTTCTCTCTTCCTTCCTTCCTTCCTTTTCCTTCCTTCCTTCCTATCTTCCTTTCTTCCTTCCTTCCCCTTCCTCTCTCTCTCTCTCTCTATTTATTTATTTCCTCCTAAGATTTCTTTAGTTTAGAAAGAGAAAGAGACAGAGCATGAGTGGGAGAAGCAGAGGGAGGGGAAGAGAGAAGCCCAAGGAGACTCCAGGCCGAGTGTGGAGCCCAACTTGGGGCTCCTTCTCACAACCTTGAGATCATGACCTGAGCAGAAACATGAGCTGATCGCTTAACCGACTACACCACCCTAGCACCAAAATGTCAGGAGCAATTTCTAAGGTTTGAATACAGGACCTATACAAGTAAGAGTGGCTAAAATTCTTCAAATATAAGATTTATTTTGCATTACTGAAGCCCGCTCTTACTCAGTTGAAATTGCTCCGCCACCATCAGCAAAGGAAGTATTCACACGGAAATGGAAATTTCTTATTTTTTTTTTCCCACCTGGAACTGAAACTGTTCATAGATCATAGCTAACAGAGAGGAAAACGTGCAGATTGATTATCCTTTTTTTTTATTTTCTCAGCTGGCCATTGCGCATGTCAACGGAACGAATCTATACAAACAGGATACTTTTACATTCGGGAAGTGACAGGGCACAACGGGCTTTTGTAAAACAATACTCCATTTTTTTGTGGTTTGGGGTAAAGCCATGGAAAAATTTAGATTTCTTCTATTTCATAAATGAACTCTATAATAAATAACACTAAGTCTATAAAGTAGATGTATAATACAGTCATTGTATGGGATTCAATATGACTGCAAAATATCACATTTAACAAAATTAATGCTGTTGAAAATACTGCTGCCAGCAGCTCTTATAATTATGAGGAAAGGCAATTGGTAATGAATTCTTTTAACTCTGAATTTCAAATCTCAGGCTGAATGTTGTCCATTATTGGAGTTCAAAGGCAACTATCTCTAGAATTGTTCTTTTAATGCTTGTTGGATGGTTTTAGTTGTTCTTTTCTTGTAGGCACACAATTGTTGTCTTGATCTTTGTGATAAAAAGAGCTTTGCTAGATCTTTGTAGTGAACCCAGTTGGCTTGGTAACATGCCTGTAGTCAGAATTCCAAAGTGGGGAAACAAAGGCTCAGAAATTATAGGCTGAGAACTGTTTGTTCAGGACTGTGGGAATCTTACCCTGGCCTGTGGGACCAATAGACTCTCTTCATTAGATCCACATTCATCCATAAACTCCCCGATTCCTTGCCCTTTTGTCTCTTCTCAAACTAGAGCTCTAACCACAATAAAAACAAATGTGACAACTTCTTTTATAAATCAATTCCTACCAAAATTCCCAGTGTGCTATAATTCTTCCCCTTCATGTCATAATTCCGAAAGGATGACACTATTATTCAATGTTACACTCATTTCCATAATGAGGATGTGTCAAGGGGCAAGACATTACTTAAAGGGGGGGAAAAGGGTTGCCTTTCGGCCTGTTTGAATGGTGACGAGTTGGCTTTCTCCTTGTCCAGATATGGTCCTTTTTCCCAAGTTAATTAAATAAGTGAATATAGCCCAGCATGACAATTTTAGACTGCCGAGTCTAAAAAATTCGGTCTAAATGGAAGTATAATTCAGTTCCCTTCATTTCACCAAAGAACACAAAATGGAAAGAGAAAACAGAGCAAATTCACTTTTTTTTTTTTTTTTAAACAGGGTATAAAGGTATTCTTCAACCAACTGACACTATGTCATCCAATTAAACAATTGTGACTTGGAAATGCCAGGAATTTTCCTTTGTGTGCCTAAATAATGCAAGTTGAATTCAGCAGTGTTCATATAAATACTTTAATTACGCTAAAGCTTTATCAGCGGGGAGTCATGGGAAGTATGTGAAACACTGGATAAACATTTTAAAAAGCAAGAACCATTCAAAGTACACAAAAGACGGGACAGGTACAACAGCAGCAACCACGACAAACCAGGGAAGCTGGTAGCTCAGTACTTTTTAGGAGCCTAGGATTCCAATCTTTTTCTTTTCTTTTTACTTCCCACTACTGTTTTGGGTAAAACATCTAAAAAAAAAACCCGAGGAAGATGAAGCCCTGACAATATTCACAAAACTGAAGGAACTGAAGGATTCTAAGTGTCCTGTGAGAAGTCAAAAGAAGCGTGAATAACGGTCATTTAGAGAAACTGAATCCACGGTGTTTAGGTTAGGACATTAGGTCTGAAAACCAAGGCAAGGATAAACAGAAATTCCTTTTAGGAAAGCTCTAATAAATGTTGAAATTGGATAGGATGCCTTCCTGATGTGACATTGCACCCGAACCCATAGCCATGGATTGCTGTTTTCTATGGGGTCCTAGTTGCCTTCAAAGTTTCCTTCTGAAAGTTGTAGCCCCTGAGCTTAGTGGAATGAAAGTTTACTGTGGTGTTAGCTCCAGTCTTACAGCTTACGGCCATTAATTATTGACCGAGCAATTCACGGCTTCATATGAGGAGGAAAATAAATAATGAGAAAGAAATCCTGCCACTTATTTTCAGTGCAACTTCGAGTCTACTTTTCTTTCTTTTGCCCTGAGTGTCTTAGAGCACAGAAGCCAAAGTAAATTTCATCACTGCAAAGGTGATGAATTATGGCTACCATATTTCCCTTTTCGTTTCCTTGGTCTCGCTTCCTTGACAGAAAACGAGTAAGCACACAAGAAAATTATTAATATATATGTCACACGATGTTTAGTGCTATGGGAGAAAATAGAGCAAAACAAGGTAGAGAGTGGGGCTGAGTTACTATCTCAAAGAGGGTGTTTAGGGAAAAATTTCACTACTATGGAGTTAGTTCAGCAGAGACCTGAAGGAAATAAGGGTCAAAGTTATACAAATCACTAGATGAAGAGCTGTCTAGGTAGAAGGAAGAACAAATGCAGAACTCTGAGACAGATGCTGGGTTAGTGTCTACAGGGCCAGCAAGGTGGTCGGTGTGGTGGAAGACAGTGAACGTGGGAACAGAAGAAGGGAAAGAGGAAAAGATGTAGCAGCCTAGAAGCTGGAATTGTTTTATAGACCATGGTACAGACCGTGCACTTTTTTTTTTTTCTGACTGTGTACTGTTTTTTTTAAAGATTTTATTTATTTATTTGACAGAGAGAAACATAGCCAGAGAGGGAACACAAGCAGGGGGAGTGAGAGAGGGAGAAGCAGGCTTCCCACTGAGCAGGGAGCCCTATGCAGGGCTTGATCCCTGGGCTCTGGGATCATGACCTAACCAAAGGCAGATGCTTAATGACTGAATCACCCAGGCGCCCCCAGACTGTGTACTTTTAAGTGTTACATGAAGCAAGTGAGGGTAGGGGTAGGACACCAAAATATGCTACTCCCAAATAGGCTATTTTGCCAAATGGGTTATTTTGAGTTTAAGTCCATGGAAAACCAGCAGACCCAGGGAAAGTTCTAAAAGCAGAGCACAAGTTTTCCTGTGGAAACTTACATCTTTATTTTTTTCTTTTTAATGATTTTATTTATTTGAGAGAGAGAGAGCAAGCATGAGAGAGGGAAGGTCAGAGAGAGAAGCAGACCCCCTGCCAAGCAGGGAGCCCAATGTGGGACTCGATCCTGGGGCTCCAGGATCATGACCTGAGCTGAAGGTACCCACTCAACCAACTGAGCCACCCAGGCGCCTGAAACTCACATCTTATTTATTTATTTATGTATTTATTTATTTAAAGATTTTATTTATTTATTTGACAGAGACAGAGATCAGAAGTAGGCAGAGAAGCAGGTAGAGAGAGAGCAGGAAGCAGGCTTCCCACTGAGCAGAGAGCTCGATGTGGGCCTTGATCCCAGGACCCTGAGATCATGACCTGAGCCAAAGGCAAAGGCTTTAACCCACTGAGCCACCTAGGTGCCCTGAAACTTACATCTTTAAAGCAAATTTCCATTTATAATAATAATTCTCTCTCTTATCTTTGAAGATGAAGACTCTGAACAGCACTTATTAATGGACTTAAATTTGCATAACCAACTTTACTAAGCAGCTTGTTGATCATCTTTTTCCTGGTCCTCTTCCTATGACTTGCCCCGCTCCAGCCCAGAAGCCCACAAACCCTTTTCCTTTGTATAGCCAAAGGTGGTGTGTAAACTGAAGTTCTAACCATGGTGTCGAGTTACTCATCCCTGAGCACACCCATGTGTATGTACATGCATGATGCACATGTTAACAAACATGTTTATTTCCGTCTTGTTGATCAGTCTTTAGCTCATCTGATTTACAGGGCCCCTGTAGGAGAACCCAAGATGGATAGGAGCAGAGATTTTTTTTTTTTTCCTTACAAAGCTTTTGAGTTTGAGAGTGGAAAGATACAACATACATTTTATATTGTCTGCTGTGGGAGTTGGGGCCAGGATTTCCTGGAGATGAATTAGGAAAGCTCTCGGAGTCTGTGAAGAGACTCTGGTGGCTTGAAGGGAGCCATAGCTGTAGAGACGGAGAGAAGCCAGCCGAGGGGTTCTCCTCACCCAGCAAGAATAGGAAATAACTTTGCAAAATACACACCCCAGCCATTTTGGACTCTTCAGAAACTTTTCCTCATTCAGACACAAAAGTATTCCCAGAAGATGGTTTTATCATCTCCTGGGAAGCATGCAGAAAGACCACTTGTGGTTTTGGACAGTCTCTTACGAAGCCTGTAAGGGGTCCTTGCTCGCACACAAGAGAAAAGGAAAAAATGGAAAGAATATCACAAGTTTATAGAATCCATGGCAGAGCTGGAACCAGTTTTTTTAAGCTGACTGGGAGAAAAAGTTTCCAAAATCTTTGTGTGCTGGGAGATAAACCTGAGAATAAGTGATTTTCAACATATATGAAACAGGGGAAATGAAGAAAAAATTACTAAATGAGTAGAAGACATAAAAATAGGAGGTATGCTTGTGCAGTTCTGTATCAAATAAGAATTTGCTTTACTAGGGGTCATAAATTTTTACCAAGTAACTGATGACAGCATACGGTTATGGAAAATATAGGCTCTGTGGTTCTGGTCTAAATGGCTCCGAATGAAGAACTTTTCCTTGTCGCAAAGACAATAAAACCCCAAACTGGGGGAATCCAACTGAATCACTTCGGCCATTCATCTGATTCCTCTGGGAGATTTTTGTCAATTTTTTTTTAAACACAAATTCCCAGACCACAATGCAAAATGTTCTGAATCAACACATGTGAGCTGTGCTTTACAAGTTGACAACGATTTTGATGATCAGCTGGTATGGGGACCCATGAATTAAGTAAGCCACAGCCTACACCTATTTTTCTTTTTTTTTTAATTCACGTGATTAGAGAATCTGAAAACAAAGTTTTGTTTGTTTATTGGGAGCTACTCACTTTATTGAGTCATAGACTGTTGGTGTTCAAAGATCATCTGATCAAAAACAACAAAGATGGGGTGAATCCAGTTTAAAAAGCACCCAGAATCCACAAAATTCTCAGTTCTCCTACACTCTTCTCATCCCGCTGCCTGTCTTCCATGTGGACATTGCTTGAAAAGTGTGTCTAAACATTTTCTTCATATAATGTGTTTTCCTTACTGTATTGGTGTCTATAATTATCCGATTTCTATGTACTTTCAGAAAGTAAAGTAGCATTTAAGAAATCTATGTATCATGAAATGGTAAAAAAAAAAAAAAGAAGAAGAAAGAAACAGAAGAAAAGAACAGAAAGCAAAGGAAAGGGGAGGAAAATGAATCTCCTTCAATCAAGGAGATTGAACAAATCTGTAAAAAAGAAATGCAGGGGCACCTGGCCTTGGGCTCAGGTCAGGAACCCCGAGTCCCAGGATTGAGCCCTACATCAGGCTCCCTGCTCAGTGGGAAGCTTGCTTCTCACTCTCTCCCTCCCGCTGCTTGTATTCCCTCTCTAGCTGTGTCTCTCTCTGTCAAATAAAGTAAAAAAAAAAAAAAAAAAAGAAATGCAAAACTTTACAGTAAGCGAAACAAATAACTGGATATCCTTTCCATGAAATGTGGAGCCTTTATAACTTATGCATTTTTTTTTTTTTTAGAACTTCGTAAAGCAGAAAGTAACTTGTAGGAAATGGATGGTCATGCAATTAGATCTTAGCTACAGACATGCAAATCAATTTGCGACTGCAAGTTTCAACTTGGCTGTCTCAGTGTCGGAGAAAGCAGTTTTGTATATATTTGTAGATCAATTTCAATATCCCTAATCTATCGGTGTGTCTGTTCTTTGGATTCTTTTTTTTTTTTTTAAAGGATGGCCTTTTTTTTTTTTTTTTTTAAAGATTTTATTTATTTATTTGACAGAGAGATCACAAGTAGGCAGAGAGAGAGGAGGAAGCAGGCTCCCCGCTGAACAGAGAGCCAGATGCAGGCCTGAATCCCAGGACCCTGAGATCATGACCTGAGCGGAAAGCAGAGGCTTTAACCCACTGAGCCACCCAGGTGCCCTGTTCTTTGGATTCTTTGACAAGTGTTCATTCTATATTTATGAGAGTCATGATTTTCCCAATTCCTGTACTTTGTCTTCAAACAAATTTGGAAATATGCCTTATGTGGTTTTTCTTCCTTTTCGTTTTGCCCAATGCGTATCTTTGGTGGGATCATTTTTTAGAGCCAGCCACTTTATGTCCTTGAATTTGTTTGCTCATCTGTAATGACTAAGTGCAGTAACACCTAGCAAGTCAAAGTCATCCCAGAAAGAAGACATGGAAGAAACAGATGAAAGGACCTGGGCAAGTAAAAATATGGGAGGATACTGGACAAAAAACTATTGAAAATGAGGGAAGACAATGTCTTAGAAGTGGGCATTCATTTCTTGATTAGGAGAACCTGGTCACTTTCTTAGGATGCATCTCAGTTTTCATAAGAAGCCAGGAGGTCTAATGCTGAATGAGAACTCTCAAAGAAAATCTTCAGCATTAGGGACAGTTTTTTTATGATTCCAAGAACTGATTCAGCTACCAGAATCAGTCAAAGAAAGATAAAACTGCAACTGGAGAAAATAAAATACAAAAGTTAAAAAAAATTGGGCAAAGAAACAGTATTTTAGGCGAACAGTTTTTGGTTTATTGAGTGATGAGAAGTGATGGATATTGTTTAGTGTGATGTGAGCTAAAGCTGATGGGGGCAGGTATGGGCATGTCTGTTCATAAGAATACTGGGAGCACAGTCTGATGAGGCCTTCCGCTTTGTCAAGGAGTCCCTCTCTGGGATCAGACATCACAAAGGCCTTCACATGGCTGGAACTCATGACAAGGAATGCAGCTATTGAGGAAATATTAAGAACTCAGAATGTCAAGGGAGAAGAGGATAAGCCCCAAATCTGAGGAAGCAACCTAATTCCTTGATACTGACCATAGGAGTCACTGGTGCTAACTAGGTTGAACTAATAACACTGGCCATGAGAGATGGATGCCAGCAGAAGTCCCAAGGGAAGAGCGCACCCCCCTCCCCCCCAGGACTGGTGGCCACAGCAGGGCTTTCAATGGACAATAGATCCATAATGGCCCTTTGCTCTTCTATTCATTCTCCCGTAGGTATTTTTTGTTCCTCTCTGGTGAGAAGGAACTGGCTAACATGGGACTCTGGGGTGGGAACAGATTCTTCCCTTGTTGCTTTGAAAAAAGTTTGCCGCTGGTGTAGCCGTTATTTCTATGAAGACATCCAGTTGGTAAAAGAATCAAGAGGCCAGAAAAAATAATTTAAGTATAATTGGCAACCAGGTTCATATAGCCTAGAAAAAGGGGAAGATGTTTTGCTAATGAAGAACTAGATAAAGTCTTTGGCAGAAACATATGGCCCATTTTCTCTTGTCTGTAGATTTCTGAGGCTTAAGTTACAAATTCAAGGATTATGTTAAGACCAGGCTTTGTGTTAAAAATGTTCTATCTGAATCATTTCCCACATTATTATTCTAAGTTTTATTTGTTTGGGGGAGGCCATACGAGCCATAGAGTTGTGATATGTGCTGATTCCAAGGGCCTGGAGTAAAGAAGGTGGAGAGATAGAGACTTGAAACGGGGCTGGGTTTATTAGTTGTAGTATACAGATGGCTCTTTATCTTGAAACTTACAAATACACATTCAAGGGTAAATCCTATACTGGTAAGTTGTTTAGGTCCACATCGGTTTGGGTGTTTGGGAATTACTTTTTTCTTTTTTTTAAGATTTTATTTATTTAAGAGGGAGACAGTGAGTGAGAGAGAACATGAGAGGAGAAGGTGAGGAGGGAGAGGCAGACTCCCTGTGGAGCTAGGAGTCTGATGTGGGACTCGATTCCGGGACTCCGGGATCATGACCTGAGCTGAAGGCTGTGGCTTAACCAGCTGAGCCACCCGGGCACCTGGGAATTACTTTTACATATGCATACTGCATAGTTCATTTATTTAGGTAGTTCTTTGGACAGAATCTCTTAAACCATGCCAGGGCTTAGCTTTTTGTGCTATTCATGTCTAGTTTAGTCTCAGATGAAGATTTTACCTCCTCCTCTGCTCTATCGTTTAGAAAATGTTAATAGGTCCAAGCATGGCAGAGACAATGAACCAAATTTCACAATGGGAAAGAAATAGAAAGCAAATAAAAATCCACCCTGCTAAATGCTCTTGAGAGGGTCACCTTTCCAATCCAGCTACTGCTCCCAGGAAACACCTACATCAAAGGCAAATTTGTTTATGACTATGCTCTATTGCTTATCTATGCAATTTATTAGTCACATAAAATAGTCTGTAATTTTGTATTACAGTGGATTTGACAGATTGTCCACCTATCTTACATAATACTTAGACAGGCTCTATTCAAATTTAAATCTATATATATATTCCTTGCCAAGTTTCTGGGTTGGGTCTATACAGTGCACTATACCTATAGACAGAGAAACTTAACCTCCACTAACTATCACGTTTCTAGGAAAAGTGTTCTTTCCATATTTTCCTTGAGTAACCAGAGAAAAAAATGTAATGGTACTTATATTTAGACACATACCAAGCTTCCTCTTTTACTCTCAGCCAGTGTAGTGTAAATGCATCTCTCCTTTCTTTTGTACAAATGCATATATTTCTCCAGCGAATTCCCTCAGCTATTTCATGACACTTGACATTAATCACATACACAGATCAACAAAGACTTCGCTTTCATGTAGAAACTAATTTAGAACATATTTCTAAATTACTGGTTGTTATTGCAGTCAATTTAATTAGCTAGCTAATGACAATATCTGTTCATAAGTAAAAAAGTAAAAAATACCAAGTTTAGTAATTAGGCCATATAATTCTTTAACAACTCAATTTTATAATGGAAAAGTGCAACGCTTTCAGTCAATTTTCTCCAAAAATGCCTCTATATTTAAAATTCGGAATTCCACAGTGTATTCTTCTGACATTTAAAGCTCAAGATGGAGAGGTTGTGTTGGAAAGCGAGGCTCCCTCCTGGATCGTATGTGAAATTGCCTGTAAGTCACATTACATTCCAAATCCATTTCCCCTCCAACCATTTGGAGGGTATAACATTTACTCTTTGTCACTAATGTTCTTTTCTGCAAGAGACACCAATATGAATTGTAACGCAATGAAACGATTCATCATTGTTGGGTAATTTTAACGATTCCATAATTATAGAAAACTATAGAAAAATCATGTTTCCCCCTTTATCAACCCAGACACCCAGTAGCATTTCAAGGCTAAGACCAGAACAAAAAGAAAAGGTGTGTGTGGGGGGGATGGGATGAGAATCCCTATGTTTTTGTTTTACGAATATCATATTAACGAAAATCTATAAACCAAACATAGATAGCGTCGCAAATGCAAACTGGCATGTGCCACAATGGGGGGCTATGCAAAAATCCAGCCGGAAAAGCCCGAAAATAGGCTAATTTCACTTCTCCCAGCTGCCGGCCTTTCAATTCTTTTTCTCTAGCTATCGGGTTTGAATAAATTTCATCTCCCCTACTACAAGTAATGAGGAGGCAATGACTTATGGAAGCACGGAGACCAAGTTAAGACAGAATTAGAATACAATTTTAATGAGACAGAGCTGGGAGAGTGAAAGTGCTACTCATTTGACAGACTTGGCAAAATATCCAATATTATTTCAAATGTTCTTTCCTTTCCCCAAAGAGACTGTCAAATATTAAAATAAAAATTAAAAATAAAATAGGGCTCTGAAGGATTTGTTGGGGGGAGATTGTTCATGTGATTATAAGCTAAAAATGAGTTATGAGAGAAGGAATCTAAGGACAGGGCGAATGTGACTTAGAATATGAGCGTGTTAAGTATAAATACTCCTGTGAAAACAAACAATATGCTTCGGTTTCTATGGAAGAAAGAAAAGCACATTAACATTCCGGCAACATGCATCTCTTTGAAATGAGGTCCAGAAATTGTTGAGGAAATGGAGAGGAGACAAATATTTTCTTTGTTACTACTTACTTGGAAGTCTATAAAATAATGTTATTATATGGCCTGGAAATACACTGAAAATAAGCTGGTGTGAAAACAAGATAAACTCATGCGTGACATTCTTTTTCTGAGGGTGGATACCTAATGTTCAGTCCGGGAGAAAGGATCCCGGGAAGTGGTGCGATCCCCCATCACCCCCCCCCCCCCCATGTAAAGGGGAGGGGTCCTTGGCTGGTAGGAAAAGTTTGCACCAAAATAATGCGTTTATTTTCACACTTGAGAGAAAAACAACAGCAACAACAACAAAACAAAATATTACAGTATTTGTTCCATTAAAAACCTGGATGCCTCACAATAACAGAGTTGAGGAGTCCACGCCACTGAAAACAATGCAGAGGGGTTTTCAAGCAGGTTTTCTCACTCACTCTGTCAGGAGATGTCCCATCTTCCTCAGAAACCCTGTGCCTTCTCGGCCAGCCGGGGGTCTGGGGCAACATGAACCACTGGGTAAGGGTCCTCATACTCTGAATTTTAAATCCATTGCCCAAACACCCTCCCAAAGGTAAAAATAGTGTTTTGTTTTGTTTTTCCTCCTCCTGTTCCTACCTACTCCATACTGTTTCTGTCTTTCTTTTAGCAATGACTTCCTGTCGGGTTTTCTAGTGCATAAAACATCTGTGATTTGTTGCAGGCATTCAGTATTTATGTGGAGAGCCTCACAGCAGGTGCCACTTACCAAAAAAAAAAGGCCCCTTGGAGCATGAGCACACTAGTGTTATCCCATGACCCGAGGGTCACCCTGCTAGTACAGCACAATGTTTAGGAAGGGAAGGCTCCTTCCATCAACAACTGATAAAACAGGGCTTTGTCTGGGAGACAAAACTTTGAATGAAACAATAAGCTAGTATCTAGTATCTTTAAAAAAGAATATATGGGCTTTCAAAATTATCTGTAGATACCAAATTCTGATTTGTATCCTATAGTAAACAATCGACAAAAACCCCACAACAAAACAAAACAACAACAACAAAAAACCCAGAGCAATTTTCTAATGCTGATGGAGCTTCCCTCCCGTGCCCCAAGACTCACACGCCCCAAATCCACTTCCTTGACTTTGAAGTCTGGGTCCTCTAAAGCTGTGAGATTTCCCGGATAACAAACAATGCTGGGGAAACACTGTGGTGAGAAAATACATTTGATAGCCATGGGGACCGTAAATGTAGTTTGCTTTTCACACCCAATAACAGCGATGGAAAAGGGCTATGCTCCCTTTCCCCATAAATGTCCCATTCGTGTGAGGAATTCAGTTAAAGGGATTTCATGGAGCTAATCATTATGGTCTGTGGATCTCTCTAGCTTTCTCCTGTTTTTCTTTTTTTTTTTTTTTTCTCACACTGATCTCAGAGCATCATCCGCTGGAGTACCTCATGTGGCTCTTCTAGCCTAGCTCTCTACAGTGAGATTCCACACTTGACTTGTCCTCCTTCCGCAAACCTATTGTCATTTATTGTGCACAGATCTGGGAAATCCAAAGCCCAGGGACATACCAAGAGTTTAAAAACTGCTTTCTCAAGTAGAGCCAATGAATCACATTTTGGCACCTTAAAGGTGGTCATTTTGGGCGACCTGATTAAATTGGTAGAAAAATTATGTAATATATAAGACACACTATATATTATGCATAAAATAGTACAAAACTGGAAGATGAATTTCCTCTTCATGGAAGAAGATGAAAGAAAAAACCTTTAGTTGTCTAGCATGCTACACATTTACTATATGCATGGGGAGAGGTAGTGCTGGTAAATTATATGCTCTTTCATTTGATTTTCACAGATAATAGGGTCATATTCCACAGCCCCACTCTTACCTACTTTCCACCCCTGCCTCCTTGATACACACACACCTGGTTCCTAATGAAGGACACAATTAGTCTTCAAAATAAGAGAATATAAAATACTCTTGATGCATCACTCGGCCAGGTGGACTTAATGATAAGGCAAAAATTAATATGCTAGATGTCATTTAACTCCCTTCAATTTTTAGGAATGTTCATAGAAGGCAGAAGAGGACCTGAGACAGAGCTTGGGGCTCAGTGGGTCATGCACACCCGCTTCATACCCAGTGCCCTTGGCTGTAGATACTGATGTGGGAAACAAAGACAGAAGGAAAATTATTAAATTTCCTTACTACCTGGAGCCCACAGCCAAGTCCTTGAAACAGGCAGAGTGACCTTCCCCTAGGGACTCAACTTCCTTGATGTTGATACTTTGCTAAGGCCAAAGGGCAATCTTAGTCTACTCCCCAGGATCCTATGAGTCTACTTTAACATATAAAAATTCCTTTGGAACTTCCATTATCTCTACCCCCAAGATATGTGTTGGCAATCATCGCCCAAGCATATGACCCATCGATATACACCTGAAGGGTCTCATGACTAGGGTTTTATTAGACGGTAATAAATGACCTCTTCCCAACAATAGCTAACCCCTTCAAGGTCCTGGGAACCTTGCTTGCAAAATTTCTTAAAGACTTCCATTATCCATAACCCCCTCCCAACTGGAAAGTACATAATGGGCCACTCCTCATGAGCCCAGGGCAGCTCTTTCTGCCCACGGGTTCTGTCCCCATGCTTTAATAAAACCACCTTTTGCACCAAAGGCCATCTCAAGAATTCTTTCTTGGCCATCAGCTTTAAACCCTAACGTCTTTCCTACATTGGATGCTATATCCCGTCCATTCCTTCTCCACCAACTCCTTCTTCCCTTTTGGTTTTTATTTTTTTCCTGAGTGAAACTGTAAGCATACCTCGAGTGTGGCAGCTACTTAGCATACTGACTAACCATTAGACAGTTAGCTTCTTGAGGAAGGGGCTTGATCTTATTCATCTGCCTATGTCTGAGGATTCCTGTGTTGATGGTTAGCTGACAGAGTGGCTAAGGTTGACAGTTGCTTAAGAAGGCAAATGTCAGGGTACCTGGGGGGCTCAGTCAACAGTGTTTGACTCTTGATTTCAGCTCAGGTCATGATCTCGGGGTGGTGAGATTGACCCTGGCATCAGGCTCTGCACTCACTGAGGAGTCTGCTTGAGATTCTGTCTCTCCCTCTCTCTTGCCTCACCCCTTGGTTGGGCTCTCTCTCTCTAAATAGATAAATAAAATCTTAGCAGCAGCAACAACAACCAACAGGGCAGACTTATTCTAGGGACCAGGGACCTCAAAGTCCTAGTGTATGTGAATCATTATGCAGCATGTGGGCACATAAGAAAAATGAGCTATGCCTCTATTTCTCAATTCTACTTGTGACTTTCCAAAATGAGGCAACAGAGAGAAAGGGGTGGGAATGAATCACACTTTGAGTTGAAGTTCCATTTCTAATGCTAACAGTGATGTCTGGGCAGAAGAGGGAAAATTCCCTAATCTCCCAGACTCAACTTCTCCCTTTGGAAGTACTGGGATAATAGTACCTGCCTAACAGGATGAAATGAATTATCATGTGTGACATACCCACTGCAAGGTCAAGAGATCTTATTTTGGTTCTCCTTCAACTTTCATCCAAAAGTTTCTTTTCCCTATTGTACATCTGACATTTAGAAACTTGGCATTACTGTCACTGTCTAAGCAACAATAGTGTCAAGGATCAATAAGACTTGTTTAGGAATAGTGCTTTTTACAGGTTCCCTAGCCACACATCTCATGGTGAGAGATTTTTCTGATGGGTGATCTCTGATATTCTCTATGAATCAAAATTATCCAAGGAGTAAAAGGCATTGATCATCTTTTCTTTCTTTTTGTTTTCCTTGATCCCTATGGCAGCTTGACCAACATTCTTTACATATGCTTCATACAACTTAAAACTGACTTTTGACAGGTATACAATGCATTCCACCTAGCCCCTCTTTCTAGATCCAGAAGAGACTATTTCCCCTGAGAATATCTGAAAATTAAAAAAAAAAAAAAGTAAGTGTGGTAACACCCACATAACAGGGGTGCCTGGGTGACTCCTTTGGTTGGGCATTCCACTCTTGATCTCAGTTCAGGTCTTGATCTCAGGGTCGTGAATTGAAGTCCCATACTGGGCTTCACTTAAAAAAACCAACAACCATATCACATAAAATTTACCATCTGAACCACTTTAAGTGTATAGTCTGATGGTAAGTATATTCACACTGTTGTATAATGGATCCTCAGAACGTCTCCTTGTGAAACTGGAACTCTATATCCAATAAACAGCAACTCTCCATTTCTCCTCTCCTGATAACCTCTGATTATGTTATTAACTGTTGGTTTGGGTCTAGTTTCACATGTAGAGATATAGAAACATGTATCTGGTAATTATTACAGTCTCATTATGAAAGAGTTATTTTTCATTGAAAGAACACCTATGTTCACAAAGATGGTATCGAAAATGCTCACTTTCTGCTACACATAAATTACTAATAATTGCACCAATAAATATGGTTTGAAAGCTCATGCTTACCAGTAAGACGCTAGGTCAGCATGTTTGTGATCCTGGGCTCAGATCTGGTTGAGAATGGATGATGGTATCTCATGTAGGGATCATTCTCCTGGAAGACGGCGATTCTGTTGGAGACAACCACATGATATACTCTTTAGCTGCGCAAAGTGATTCCTGAAATACTATCTGGATAAGTGAGGTCAAAGCAATTTTTTGGCATCTAATCTACCATCTCTCTGCCTAATTTGACAGATTTAGATTGAACCTCTATTAGTACCTGAAAGAGGCTTATTTTCTCTGTATATGTTACAACTCAGGACACTAACTGTTAAACAAGTACCACAGTGAAGACACACAATTTGAAAAAAGAAATTAAAAACAAGGCCGGAGAATTTTACTTAGAATCCTTGGTTCTTATTATGTATGACCATATTCCAATTCCATTTTCAGCTTGATCTGCTAACTGGCCATGTTGATTTCAGCAGAAGTGTAAATCCTAATATCACATCTGCCTACCATTGTCAATTCTCTATTTCTTAAAGGGTCACTATATATTTTCTTTCGTCTTCATTTCCCATGTAAGTAAAACATTTTTAAACATTAAAAATACTATTTTAAAGAGGTTCCATTATGATCTATCCCTGAAAACGATAAAAAAAAAAAAAAAAAAAGAAATACCGTATACTGGGACTCTGGGATCATGAGGTGAGCCGAAGGCAGTCACTTAATCAACTGAGCCACCCAGGTGCTCCAGAAAGGGGTTTTTCTTGACCCACTGTATGGAAGACGAGGAATTGGTCATTATAGAGAAAATAAATCATTGGAAAAATATATCTTTCTGAAGTTAGCCTCATTAACATAACTGGATTCTATTGGGCTTGTATTATTCATGAGAAGATCTGCATTCCTTGGCCTGATAAGTGAAAGGAGATTCCAGAGAGCCCTAAATCACCCACCAACCCTTACCTTGTAGCCCCAAGTTAGAGTCCAAAGGCCTTTGCTAACTAACCAGGAATGAGAGACAGTCTTTTCTCCCCTGGGAGGATTGCTTGTTTTTTTTATATTTCTTGGTTTCAAAGGCTTTAAAACGCATTTTCCTCTCTTCTGCTAAGCCCAGTCATGAAGAAAAATGTGTCTCGGGCACCTTTTTTGCTTTATTTTACAGCAAAGTACTGATATGTCCACTGGTGTCCCCTTGAGACTTTAGGTGGAGCCCAGTACCCTGAGTGAGGCTCTCTGAGCTGACCTACCCAATGGCGCCCGAGTTGGATCCTTGAAAATCACAGCCGCCATCATAGTTGACCATGAGTGCCACCTGCCTGTGCACAGGCTCGCCATGTCCAGAGGCACTAGACTGGTGGGAGAAGAGCATGCCATACCTTTAATGGGACCATGTGCTCCATCTCTGCTAGAGGACCACGTGGAGGGCACCACATTACCCTCTGCTGTTTTTTTTTTGTTTTTGTTTTTTTTTTAAGATCTTATTTATTTATTTGACAGAAAAACACAGTTAGAGAGGGAACACAAGCAAGGGGATTTTACTCCTGAGGGAGAATCAGGCTTCCCACCGAGGAGGGAGCACGATGTGGGGCTCGATCCCGGGACTCTGGGATCATGACCTGACCCGAAGGTAGTCATTTAATGACTGAGCCACCCAGGTGCTCCTACCCTCTGCTGTTAAGCACAGTCACAGAGAGATGGCTTCCAGTGGGCAGGCTGGGGAAGACTTCACTGAAATGCAGACCCAGCTGTAGTTGAAAATCTGTCCTGTTACATTGAGTGCACTCTGGACATTCCTTTTAACCTCCAAATTACCTTCCTAGATGCTGGCCAGTCACCCAGACAGTATTTACTAAGTCACATAGGCTCAGAAGATAAATTTCCAAACCCTTGGTTGTTTAAATAAAGACAAATAGCAAAGCTGGTGATGTTATAATCGGTGACCTGTCTTCGGGACAATTTTGAATATTGCAAACAGTCTGTTGACGCTGGTTGATACTACGTTTCTTGGTTTCAAAGGCTTTAAAATGCATTTCATATGTTGAAACGTATGAAAGTTTCTACAGTGAATAGATTAATGCATATTTTTGCCGACCCACATAGTAGTTCTTTTACTGGGCTGTTTTTTTTTTTTTTTAAATGCCACAAACCTTACAGAAAACTGGGATGCCATCACGTGCATCCCTGCCTCTGAGTCTCTGATGATTGTAGTCATCTTGGAAAGATAGGGCTCTGCCCTCTTGCTTCTGATTTGTTGGCAATAGACCTTCAGCTAACAGTATATCTACGCAGCCGAAGATGGAGTGCTCATCTAGAGGGACTCGAAATGGCTCTGTCATTTTCTAGATGACAGCTCCTATTTTCCACTGGCTTCTGGCACATGTGCTATCATCCATCTATGTCAAGAAGACACTTGCTTATCTGGTTGCTAGAAAGGCTTTTGTTAAAAACACGTAACCGTAGTTCATCAGTCTTGTGAGCAAGTTGTTGATTTTGCTAAACTAAGTTTAAACTCCGCTGTGGTTTTGCAAGATGACATCTATTTTTATTAGATATTGTCATGATTATTTATAGTGTCTTAGAAGCATAGGAGGGTTTACAAAGAGGCAAGTTAATCAGCCAGTTGAGTGGTGTAACACAAAACTTTCAGGGCGATGGTTATACATATTAACATCATTCTTCATTTTTTGGCAATTCTAAATTAAGAAATTACTTACTAAGAAAAGAGCGAAGTTAAATCAGGAGCATTAAAAAACCCAAAATTTAATGGAAGTAATGTATGTTTTACAACAAATGCTAATAAATATTTTTAAAAACTGCATTCTAGAAAACCAGTCATGTAATTCTAAGGCATGACTACACCACAGAATAGCATCAGAAAATGTCCTTAATTAACCTGTAGAATGAACATTTTTATTCAAATTGGAAAATAATTATTTTGCTGACATGCTTTTAGTTTTGAACAGTCTGCTATGTCCTTCCAGTTCAATCCCGACTTGACCAGCCAGACCTTGTGTAAACTGTGTCCAACTGATCCAAACTAGCCCTAACCTCCCAAACAGCTTTTGACGAGTTCACATCCAGCACAACCAGGGGACACGGGTTCACACCCTTCCATCAGACATCAACTCACAGTCGGTAAGGTTGTGAACAGTGTCCCAGGCAAGGACACACCGTATTGTCTTTCCAGGGTGGCACTTGGAAAGCAAAATCAGGTGCTATTTCTGGTGGGCCTTCTCATACCTGCCAGTGTAAACAGCATCCTCTTTCTCTTCTCTCCCTTCCTTTCATGCAAAGGCGGACCCACAGCTCTTCCCACCAGCTGCCATGTGGCCTTATTAATGGCCCTGGATACAGGAGTCAGGGAGGGTCAAGGGATGTCCCCGAGGCAGCTGGCTTCTAAAACTGAGTGGCTCTGATCATCACCAGAGAAGGAATTGGTAAGAGCTGCTGACTGATGTGCTGCCCATCAGAGCTTCAGCCTTATGCGGGAGAGCTGAGGCCAAGGGCTGAAGCCAGCACTGCAGAGCTTTCCGGAGATGTTCTCACTGTAGATGGAAGGTGTGGAGGCAGCCGTAGAGCACTGTCTTGGCATCCAGTTTCTTCAGCTGTCCCTCAGTCAGAGTGAAGAAATGGACTCTGAAGAGAAGATGGGGGACTGACCAAGATTACTATTGTGGGGATAGCTGGGTAACATTAGTCGTATAAATAAAATCAGAGAGGTGATCACAATGACTAAACAAAGTGAGTGGACACCACTCGGAAACAGAAGTGCTGCATTTCCGGGAGGGAAAAAGAATGCCAACTAATAGAGAGAATATGGAAAAATCTCGGATTTTTTTTTCTTTGGGGCAAAACAGCATAGTGGAAACAGATGTGTCCACCCAAAGGGCAATGGCATACATTTTATGACAAGGAATTATATTTCTAAAAAGGAAAAGAAGTAGACTTTCATAAAGAGCTTCCAATTAATTATACTGACGACTGCATAATGGCAAATTAAAAGGGAAAGAAAGGTTTGATACTAAGGTAAGTTATTTATTCTTTGAAAAAACTCAGTTCATTTTCTTAAAAACCAAATTTTATGCTGATATTTTGCAACTTATGAGTACATATGCACATAAATATTTTTAAAAAATATCAAGTGTCTCTTTTTCTCCCTGGATCTCCAATTCCTTTAAAAATGGATGAAGTAGGGGTGCCTGGCTGGCTTAGTTGGTAGAACATGTGGCCCTTGATGTCAGAGTTGTGAGTTCAAGCCCCACAATGGGTGTGGAGCTTACTTAGAAAAAAAATGGACAAGGGGGCGCCTGGGTGGCTCAGTTGGTTAAGTGTCTGACTTGTGATTTCTGCTCGGGTCATGACCTCATGGGTTTTGGGATCAAGCTCTGTGTTGGGCTCTGCACTCGCGGGGAGTGTGTTTGGGATTCTCTCTCTCCCTCTTCCTTTGCCCCTCCAAAACTGAGTGTGTGTGTGTGTGTGTGTGTGTGTGTGTGTGTGTGTGTGTCTGGTAACTTGTGCTCTATCTCTCCCTAAAATAAATAAATAAATATTTTAAATAATGGATTAAATAATTCATATAAAGTAGAACAAACTTCTGGCCCACTAATGGAATGATACCTTTAAACAATAAGCGTTTTGTAGATTTATACCAATCCTATTTGCCATTTTTTTCCCATGTCATTTCTTCAGCTACCATACCTATTGGTAAAAAATTTAATGCCTATGAAATTTTGACAGGTATGCCTTAGATTTGCAGAGTGGCAGAGGTCAAAACCTTCAATTAAAAAACCACCTTGCAGGGATGCCTGTGTGGCTCAGAGGGTTAAGCCTCACCTTCAGCTCAGGTCATGATCTCAGGGTCCTGGGATCAAGCCCCACGTGGGACTCTCTGCTCAGCAGGGAGCCTGCTTCCCCTTCTTTCTCTGCTTGCCTCCCTGCCTACTTGTGATCTCCTTCTCTCTGTCAAATAAATAAATAAACTATTTTAAAAAACCCACCTTGCAATACAAGTCTTTACAAGGGAACAAGAACAATGTAAAAACTACACAACGGTAACATCTCAGGAGCAGAAAGAACTTGACTATCTTCAGATGAGGGCTAATACCTAGAATATGCCAAAAGCATTAGCAGTAGTTTTTACAACTGTATTCTGAGAGAGAAGAATCGGAAGAAATGCAATTAATCTGAGGAGAGCAAAGATTTGGGAAAATAAATGATTTCCCAACAATTAGTTCAGAAACACTGCTTCCTAAGGCTTCTTCGTTTGTTTGTTTTAAGCATCAAGATGAGGTCATCTCTAGAGACCACCTTTTGCAGGGGCTTGATACACAGCTACACTCTCCCCTGCAAGTAGAGAAGTGAATTAATCTACATGCACAGAGTGTACAGAGAGCAAGACTCAGAGTTGGAAGGGAGGTTTCATGGCTTATGGTTCAATCTATAGGAAAACACAATACAATGTAACATAACAAAAAGCAATGCCACTCTAGGACAGGCAAGTTGATGAGCTCAAAGCAGAGCTGAACCTTTACTGGATCTTCTAACCCTGAGCCACAGCCATATCAACCAGGACTGCTTATTATTTAGAATAACCTTCTTTTCTTATCTGAATTAAAAAAAAAAGACCTTATCAAGGAAAACAGCATGCCTTACAAAGTTGATTAGTTCATATGTAAAATAATATGTGGTATCATTTGAAAAATAAATAATAATGAAAAAGCAGTACAAAAACATTTTGATTGTGACATTTATGTAAAATACACATTGAAGCCATGTCTCCTAGAAAAGTGAAGGACTAGGGGAAATGAATGAATGGGACCTAGATAAAGATGAGATGGGGGGAGGGGGATAATTACCATTTGTTTTCATTATTTTGAGTTCTACTGTATCAAACAGATGCTGTACCAAGTGGATACAGCAAACTAACAAAGTACCTTTGAATATCAATGTCATTTGCCAGCCATGTGTCTAACACGTGCGTGGAGGTCTAATCTTCCTCTCTGTAAGCTGGAGCCATTCGTACCTGCCAGAGGTGCGGTGATGCACCCACTCTGGGACACCTGGCTCAGCCTGGGACTTGCAGCCAGCACCTCCTAGCCTCAGCGGCTTTGTGGCTGTGTTCCAGTTTATTCCAGAAGGACTGCACAGCCACGGACGTCGAGGAAATTAATCTCAGAACACTGTTTACTTGAGGAAAAGCCCATGTTCCTCTTGTTATATCATCCCAGAAGTCAGCAGGACTGGGATTCACCTCAATACTAAAGCACTATATCAGATATGCTCCTTGAGCTCATCTGCCCTGTGATTTTATTTGACTGAGTTCTGATTCCTTTCTCTTCAGATAGGAGGTGTCCTAACTGGGATGTGTTCTCATCTGTTTCATTTTGTATCGTGTCTTTTCTTCTTATCCGGTAGGCACCAAATGCCCGTGATGCAGCTGGGAATTTACAGCCCCACTTTCCAGATGATCTAAATCAGGACTGTAGCAGGAAACCGAGAGGGAGGTGAGGTCAATTGGGATTGTTTGGTGAGGGTGAGTTCTTCAGATTTTAAAGGTTCAGGGTTTGGGGAATATGTTGTTTAGTGTAAGTTTCACCCTTAGTTGATTCTGTTTCTAGCCAACACGAGGTATTTAGTCGCCTCTCGGTACATAGCAGCCAGTATTTTAATTATTATTACTTTAGTCAGCAATGCTGTTATTCCCATTTCATTTAAGTGTGTCTGGGGCAGCTGCCCCCCCACCAGATCTTTCAAGGAAGATTCTGATCCCATGACCTCTGCTTCATACTGCCAGTCTTCTGTTCTCTCCATACACGCACGGCTCTGCCACAGTAGTTCCTCATTCCTCTCTGTGCTATTCTTTGCACATTATTTACTTTGTATATTTTCCCCCCTCATTTCTACATGCCTAAGATAAGTGTCTGGGTATGGAAAACTTTCTCCAGGCCCATACCCACCCTGATTCTCATGCTGGCTGAAGATGAAGCATCCTTCCCAAGCAGTGTGGTTATAACCCAGTGTTCCAAATCACCATCAGGCCTGGTTTGAGTCGCACACTTCATTGTTATCCCCAGTTTACTGTCATCAAATGCCAGACTGGCCAAACTCACTACTTTACAAAAAGTTACTGCTTGTATCTACTTACTAAGTTGTAGGCAATCCCCATGGAAAAATAATAATTTTAACAGTTTTTGACAATTTCCATGAAATTACATTTTGAAATGTAATTGAAAATTTGTAGTGCTGTTAGTTTGATATTGGTGGTGAATATTTTACTATGGTCAGTTAAAGCTTATAAATGTCTGGATTTTTCTGTAAGTTTGCTTTATGGTTTTTGGAAATGCACATTTTTAGTGTGTCTTAAATTATAAGAATTGTGCATATCTCGATGTCAAGGATTTTATAAACAATCAAGTAGATTTCATTACAACATACACAATAGAGTCCACTGCCTTGTCCCTTTCAGAGTTCACAGATATTTTTATCTACTCAAATACATTTTGGGTATGCTTCAAAAATATGAGAAATCTCAACACTGGAAATGGGAACCAACACAGAACTGATACTGAACGTTGAAGGACTAACAGATTCATTGCCTAATCAACTGGATGAGAGGGGAGTACAGTGAAATAGGGGCTCAAACTCAATCTAAAGTGAAACAGAAACCCAGACTTCAAAAAACAGAGCCTTAAAGGCTGTTGAAATTTCCCAAGTAACTCTGCTATATACTTGAAGTACAGAAAACAAGTAGTTAGGGAATCTGTAATTTGGCTAATTTTTTCTTTTGGATAACAGGCTTTCAACAAACTGGCCTTGAGGAAATTGATTTTTGGTAAGCTGGTTTCTGAAAAATAAGTTTTTGTTAGATGAGTGAACTTGAAAAATTTGACAAATTGGTCATGTGGTCAATTGGCTTTCAGAAATTGATTTTCAGGAAATTAGGTTCTCCCACAATTTCCCCAGAAATAAATGATGAATTTCACAAGAACAAGATGGCACAGGGTAATGCCAATTAGGTGTCCAGTAAGACATCAATGTATCTTTTTTTCTCGGCTCGAGGCACTGTGACTATAGACTGAATTTGAAGACAAAGCATTAAGTATCCCATCTTTGGAATTTAAAGAACTGCCAGCAATTGTGCCCATTAGAAAGCGCAACAAAATCAGAACCAGTCGTACCACATTTCACCAACATCCCCTCTTCAGCTCCCGCATGCCCAGGTTGAGATGCGTGTCAGTTGTGATGCCTTTCAGAGAAGTACAGTGTGGTCGCAGAAATTGTTTCCTCTCCAAACCCAATGGATGGGGGAGCAGACCTCAAGAGAATTACTCTGAAAGACTGGCACTGTACACAGGAAAGGAAGACTGGTATTTATGCCCCTTTTGGATATATTCTTGGCTGTTGAACTTGCTGACCCAATCCTTCATTACTTGATCTAAAAAAGAGAGAATTAGGGGTGCCTGGGTAGCTTGGTCAATTGAGCGTCAGGTCAATATCTCAGGGTCTTGAGACGGGGCTTGGCTTTGGGCTCCCTGTTCAACAGCAAGCCTGCTTCTCTTTCTTCCTCTCCTTCGCTCCTTCCTAACACTAGTGTTCTCGCTCTCTCTCTCTCAAAGAAAATCTTAAAAAAAAAAAAAAAAAGAAGAGAGAATTGAAGACAAATAGTATGGTGGGGAGCTGCAGGGAGAGCAGAGGCTGGGATGGCTCTGGAGGTTCTCCATTCCTGAGGTAAGGGACATGGGTTCTGCACACACCAGCAGGGCCTGGAGTTGGCTATGTTGTAAAGATGAGAGCAGAGAAGCCATCCTGGGGGGTCACCGACACACAGGAGCAAAGATGCACACATACGGGAGAGATGGAGTAAGGACAGCCTTCCCTGGGACCCACTAGGCAGACAGGCTGAATCTCACAGAGGACCACTAGTGCCCAGTGATGGGCTCACAATTAACTCTCCCTGAGTCCACAGAGAAGAGCATTTGTGGCTCATCAAGGAGAGGACTGCACTCCTGCCTGGCTTAGCAAGGAGACCCTTGAGCCTTTCCTCCTTCCTCCTTCCCACTCGGCAGATTGGATGAATCTGTGAACTAAAGGAAGATCTGGATGCCTTCACATCTGCCACCCTTTCTTCAAACTGCTGGAAGCACAGGTTCCAGGTAACAATGAAGATAATGAGATGAGCAATTTTTCTCCCTTTCTATACTTAAGAAATGTGTGTGTGTATGTGTGTGTGTATGTATATATGTGTGTGTGTGTGTATTTTACATATATAAAGCAATGTGATTATTTAAAGTACAAAGTTGGTATGCAGGTGTTGAAAAGAAACAGGAAGCACTGTTCAGAATGGAATACACCAGATCAGGAGAGATCTTGTAAAAGATGTTTTAGTTCTATACATACTTTTCAACTTTGGTGAAAATATCTCTTTCATGATCACTTTCCCCCTCCCTTTAAAGATAAGAAATTTATATTGTTTTATTTTTAAAAATCGGTCACATTTTTTTCAGTTTGGAAGAATAATACCTATTCATAGTAGAAAAGGTGGAAAATAAAGAGAAGAATAGAGATGTTGTTTTCTCTTATATAGTTGTCTTATTGTGTGTGTTTGCATAAAAAAAAAAAAAAAACAAACATTACTTTGTATCCAGAATAGAAGATTGAAAGCAGGTTCAAGGGAGCCAGGGAAATTGCTGATTTTTGCAGAACATTCCAAGGAGAGAGTGATATGAATTTGTGAGTATGCAGTACACATGTCCGTGTGTTGGTGGCAGTTATTCCAAGTTAACAATGACAGTGTTGTGCTGTTACTATGAAAATAGGAAGTGTGAGTATGTCCTAGACACATGACAGTATATTATTTTTGTTCAATGGAAACAGATGTTATAACGAAATTGGATCTGAAGTCATTTTGATGCAAATATTTGGGCGATGTTATACACTGTGTAAAGATGCAAATTCCTTTTCTCTTTTTGGCTGTAACTTCAAGTCTTTTGGGAAATAGGGACACACACACACACACACATCACACACACACACACACACACATCACACTTCTAAAGCAACACATAACTTAAGAAAGTAAATAGGGGCGCCTGGGTGGCTCAGTCATTAAGCAACTGCCTTCGGCTCAGGTCATGACCCAGAGACCGGGGATTGAGCCCCACATTGGGCTCCCTGCCCAGCAGGAAGTCTGCTTCTCCCTCTCTCACTCCCCCTGCTTGTGGTCCCTCTCTAACTGTGTTTCTCTCTGTCGAATAAATAAATAAAATCTTTTTTTTTTTAAAAAGAAAGTAAACATTAAAGATAAAAATCTGGTGTCCCAGATGCTTCCAGTATTACCTCTTTTTTGTTCCAGCCAAGTTGCTTCCCTAATCATCAATGTCTGGAACATAAAAATGAAGGTAGAATCAGAAGAGCCAACTAAAGTCAAAGTAGCATCTTCCGTCACAAAACTAGGACTGTGTCTTTTCCTTCTTTCTGATTTATAAAATTTCCATGTGAGTTACTATTCTCATCTTGCTCATTTAGGGCATTTTAGACAAATGTGAGCTCTACCTATGTTTTCTCACTCATGATTAAATCATTAGTTTCTCTCTTTCTTTCTTTCTTTCTCTTTCTTTCTTTCTTTCTTTCTCTTTCCTTCCTTCCTTCCTTCCTTCCTTCCTTCCTTCCTTCCTTCCTTCCTCCCTCCCTCCCTCCCTCCCTCCCTCCCTCTTTCTTTCTTTCTTTCTTTCTTTCTTTCTTTCTTTCTTTCTTTCTTTCTTTCTTTCTTTCTCTTTCCTTCCTTCCTTCCTTCCTCCCTCCCTCCCTCCCTCCCTCCCTCCCTCCCTCTTTCTTCCTTCCTTCCTTCCTTCCTTCCTTCCTTCCTTCCTTCCTTTCTTTCTTTCTTTCTTTCTTTCTTTCTTTCTTTCTTTCTTTCTTTCTTTCAGTTTTCAAGTCCTAAACGCTTATGCTTAGGATCTGAATGTAGTTCAAATCAATTTAATAATGTATCAGTCAGGGTTCAGTCAGAGAAGCAAAGGGGCTATGAGGAATGAATATATATGGATTTCTTTTTCTCCTTTCCTCCCTCCCATATCTCCTCCCTCCCTTTTTTCCCTTTCTTTTTTCTTATCACTAATTTAATGTGTTTCATTTTACTGTTGCTGTTTAAATATTTAATGCACTTGCAATGCATTTTGGTGTTAGGAGAGGTGAAGGCAGTGATCCAAGACTTAAAATACTAAGTTTCTGGGACACCTAGGTGGCTCAGGAGGTCAAACATCTGCCTTTGACTCAGGTCATGATCCCAGGGTCCTGGGACCAAGGTCAGCATAGAGCTCCAGGCCAGCGGGGAGTCTGCTTCTACTTCCCCTGCTCCTTTCCCTGCTTGGGCTCTCTCTCTGAAATAAATAAATAAAATAAAATAAAATAAAAAATACTAAAGTTTTAAATATTGAGATTTCTACTCTCTCTTTCCCTTGATTTAGGAGTCAGTCATTTACTTTTATTTTTTAAAAAGATTTATTTATGAATTTGAGAGACAGCTCATGTACACGAGTGGAGGGAAGGGCAGAGGCACAGGACAGAGAGGATCTCAAGCAGGCTCCACTCCCAGTGTGGAACCCAACATGGGGCCTGATTTCACAACTCTGAGATCACAACCCGAGCTGAAACCAAGAGTCCAACACTTAACTGACTGTGCCACTCAGAAAGCAGTAGTCTGGAGGTTACCCCACCCACCTCGTTCTGCATCAGCATTCTATGGCTCTAGAATAATCTGCAACAATCTCTTTCAAGGGCCATGCCATCTTCCATTTCTTTTTATCTGAAAGCGCTCATGGTTTCATCTTTTCTCCATTTCTTTTCCTTTTTGAGCTTTCTTTGATCAGGTTGGTGGAAACAGAGTCTGGGGTGGAGAATTGGCTGCAGAAAGCTTATTGTGGAACATCTTTATGAGATACACCCACAGTGAAGTGGGTAGGGAAGCAGTGGGCGTTGAGAACATGCTTGCCGCTGAGGTCTGACACATTCTTGCATGGAGCGCTGGAACTGGGACCACCCTCTAGAATGATCCTAAATCAGAGCAAGGGGACAATCTCCTATCAGCCCATCATTGTTCCCTGACAGAAGAACCTTAAGTGAAGCAGTTCACCATGGCCAGAAAGTGCCCAGAAAGTCTCTTAGCTGTGGCCCATCATCTTTCCCCCTTGTGTCACTTATCTGCCGTGCTGTGTCTGTCCTTGAATTCATTCTCATGCCAAGACCAAGAATCTTTGGAAACTCTTTTGGGTCTACCTAGGTTGAGGCCCCACGGCCCAGGATCTCTCCAGTTCACCTGACAGCACTTTCAAGATTCTAGCCTTCCATTTTTATTAGGCGAGGAAGCCTGAAAGCTCTTGCTGGCAAGCTCGAGCTGCAGCCTTATGTCCCGCTATCTCCACCAGGGCCATTGCCCATCAGTTTTGGTCTGCCTGCACCCTCCAGCAATGCAGGTGGCACTGCTCTGCTCACACCCTCTGGTAATGGTGGACCAAATCAAGAGACCAGCTTCAACTGCCCATACTCTTTGGCAAGAGCAGACTTCATCTAAAGACCAGGAGAAGCCCATATCATCTGGCAAGTTTCTCTGCCATAGCCAGCCTGCATGTTCCTGTGGTGATCAGGCCCTTTCTGAGAGGATCTGAAGCTCAACCTTGAAGAGGATTGCACTGTTAGTCCTTAGCTCCCTCATTCTGCACTCCTCCTCTCTTCTTCCTCTTCCTCTTCCACCTCCTCTTCTCCTTCCCTTTCCCCTTCCTCCTCTTCCTCTTCCTCCGTCTTCTCTTCTTCCTCCTCCTCCTTCTTCTAAGATTTTATTTTTAAATAATCTCTACACCCAGTGTGGGGCTTGAACTCACAACCCTGAAATCATGGATTGCACATTCACCCAATTAAGCCAGCCAGACTTCCCTATTCCGCATTTTTCTCCAGACTAGGAGTAGTAGCTCTCTTTTTGTATATGCCACATCTAGATCCCTTAGAGTCCTCATCTACCCCTTTTATCATTTAACCATTTCCTACTAGTTAAAAATTCATTATATGATATGATATGATATTTTCACTGTTTAAATACATATTGTGGTTTCTGTGTCATGACTGGGCACTAATATACTGATAGGGTAATCAAGGAAGGATTTTGAGGCCTGAAGAGAATGGGGGTGTGAAACTTGTAAAGCAGATTAGTTTTTTTTTTTTTTTTTAAGATTTTATTTACTTATTTGTCAGAAAGAGAGAGAGAGAGAGCACAAGTAAGCAGAGAGGCAGGCAGAGGGAGAAGCAGACTCTCCACTGAGCAGGGAGCCCGATACAGGACTCCGTCCCAGGACCCTGGCCAGTATCATGACCTGAGCCAAAGGCAGATATTTAACTGACTGAACCACCCAGGAACCCCAAGCAGAGTATTTTAGATATAGCATCTAGCACATGCAAAGACCCTGAGGTAGAATAATCTTGGCGTATCCAATGAATAGCAGGAACCTAGTGTGACAAGGCTGAGTGAGTGAGGGGGATAGTGGTAGGCAAGGAGGTCAGAGAGACAGTCAGGAGTCAGATCACTGAGTCCTTCCTGTCATGGTAAAGAGCTTGGATTCTATTTTGCAAACAGTATGAAACTGCTGGAAGGTTTTGAGCAGAGGAGTAATATGACCTGACTTGTCTTTTTAAGAATCCTTTCTGACCACTGTGCTAAAGAATTAATTAGGACAGACGATAGGGTCACTGAAATAATTCATGAAAAACGAAGGAGGTTTGGACTAGGTATAGAGGTAGAGGTGGTGGGAAATGATTGTTTTCTGTGTATATTTGAAGACAGAACTGACAGGGTTGCCCGGTAGAATGAACTTGCCATTAAATGAAATGAGGAACATGGGAAGGAGAGTGTTTGGAGTTGTGGGTCAAGTATTTACTTTGGGATTTTTTAATACTGAGTACATTTGAGAAGCCTATTAGAATTTTAAATGGAGATATTGAGTAAGAAATGTGGCATACCAGCTGGGAATTCAGAGGAAAGTTAGAGATCAGAGATGTATATTTGGTTGTTATTAGTATAAAGATAGTAAGTTTACTGGATGAAATTCGTGATGCAGTGAGTAAACAGAGGTAAGGTGATTGGTCAAGATGGAGGCCTGGACCAAATGGAATATTTAGAGGTTCGTATGAAGAAGAGCCAACAAAGAAAGGGATGGGAGTGTCCAATGAGCTGGGAGGAACATCAAAAGTGTTGTTCTAAAAGTGAAAGAAGTATTTCAGGAAGGAGAAATGAGGTAAAAATATTGTATATTAATTGTTTCTGATTTTGAATGATTTGTTTCGGAATTGATTCCAAACTTGAGGTTTGATTGTAGCATCTAACAACATGGAAGTCAATGGTAAATTGACAAAGAAAAATATTATTTGGGAAAATGGGAAGATGAGCTTGGCAAGAGCTGTTTTGGTGGAGTGGTAGGAACAAAACTCTCATTGGATTGGCTTCAAAAGAGAGGTGAGGAAAGAAGCTCCTTCATAGCCACACGGTTGTAAAGGGAAAGGAGGCAACTGCTGAATGGATATGCTTGATCAAGAAAGATTGTTCAAGGGCGCCTGGGTGGCTCAGTGGGTTAAAGCCTCTGCCTTCGGCTCAGGTCATGATCTCAGGGTCCTGGGATCAAGGCCCGCATCGGGCTCTCTGCTCAGAAGGGAGCCTGCTTCCTCTGCGCTCTCTGCCTGCCTCTCTGCCTACTTGTGATCTCTCTCTCTCTGTCAAATAAATAAATAAAATCTGTAAGAAGAAAAATTGTTCAAGTATGCTTTCATGGTCATGGTTCCCCCAGAGGGAAAACTGACTTTGTGTGAAAGAGAGAATAAATGCAAGTTATCTCAATAACCTTGCACAGATGAGAGGGGTAAGTCCACGGCACAGCGGATGGGCATGGTCCTTGACAGAAGAATAGATGGTTCATCTACAGAAAGAGAAGATTCTATGCAAGGAAGAAGAGTATGTTTAGCAGTGAGAGGCTCTGTACGCTCTTAGATAACTTCCCATTTCCTTAGAAAAGCAAGAGAAAGGCTTTTAGATAAGAATGAGGAGTGGGGTGAAGCTTGAGGTTTGTGGAGAGAGTAAAATGTGAAAAATATTTTCTGAGAAAATGGGAAGATGAGCTGGTCAGAGAATTATAGCAGGCAGGGCCATGAGTGTATGCAGATAAGACAGCACATTTCTAAGTAAGTGAAATGGAATCTCAATAAATCCAGAAATACTCTTCATCTTGCACTGCCTCTCCCACCCCTAAAATGTGTTTGTCGCAAAACCCATCCCACAACAGAAAGTCCAAATCATTTATATCTTTAAAGTACCTGTATCATCTAACTATGTTAGGAGAGAACTGGGACTAAGGCAGACCAGACGTAGGCACATTAAAAAAGAGGTTGTACCCACCCCTATAAAACCTTATTTTTCAGCATTTGAGATTTAGAGTTCTTGGGCTAATAGAATCATAGTTATTTGGAACTCAAATGGCTTATGTTTCCAGGTCCAAAAGAATCTTTGTGTGAGAATGTTTTTTTAGCCATTGCAATTTATAAACTTATCTTTTTCAAGTAGTCTTAAGTTTTCCAAGTGGACGGTACTTAAATTAATATGAATCACTTCTATACCCCATACAGGTTACAATGTTTAAAAGTGATTTTCTCCCCCCTGTGTTGCATTAGTTCTCATTGCACTTTTTCCAGTGGGAACTGCCCATCACCCATCATTGGAGATTTTGTTGGAATTCCATCTGCTATCATGGACACGTGAACAGGTGATTTCTGAGCATTATCTTTCTTCTCCAAATGGGCTAATAGAGTCTTCTGTGGGAGTTGACATATGGGTATTGGGAAAGAAAAGGTGTGTATTTATTCTCTAAGTAACTTGTTTAGTGAGTTAATCAGTCGCTATGTTGTAGCGACTGTTCTATGTTTTGGGGATAAAACATTGGACAAATCAATGTCTCTTTTCCCAGGAAACTTTCCTCCCTCTGAGATGGAGAACTATAAGAACCATGTTATTCAGGAGATTCTGCTTGTTGAGTTTTCACCTGTCCAATCTGAGAATTGAAAAACAAACAAACAAAACAAACAAACAAAAAACACAGGGAAACTGAGCCAAGAGACTGGAAAATATAGCCACGGTAGTGGGTCAATCTCAGGTACTTGGTTTCAGCCCAACTTATGTTAAATCTATTCCTTAAGCTATAAGCTAATGTATTTTTTCTATTTATCCTTAAGACAGTTTAAGTTGGGTTTTCATTTTACCATAAAAAATATTTAGTAAGTACCCCTGAATAGACTAGAACTCTATTAGGTGTGGAGGATAGAGAAAAGAAAAGACACAAGGTCCTGGCTATTTATGGAGTCTTATGAGGGGGAGAGAAGAAGATAATAAATAAATGTTTAATAAAATTTCAGATAGTAATATGGGCTTTGAAAAATTTAGGAAGTTTAATGGAGTATAAAATAAATGTGTGCATGTGGCAGTGTGTGGAGACAACTTTATTTTAAAATGTCAAAGAAAGTCTCTCTAAGGAATTGACATTTGAGCTGGGATCTGGGTTGTCAGGAAGCCAGCCATGTGAAAATCTGGGGCATGAGTTTCCCAGTGCAAGTACAATGTCTCTGAAATCCACATGTGTTTCTTGTATTCAAGTATCAGAAAGAAGGTCATGATTAGCGAGGTTGGTGGATGAGGCATGATTAATTCATGCGGAGCCTCTTAGAACCCGTGAAAGAGTTTGGATTTTATTCTAATTACATTATGAATCCACTGATGGCTTTATAGTAGAAGCATAAACCTATCTGTGTTATGTTCCAAAATAATTACTATGTCATGTGAAGAGTGAATGACAGTGGGACAAGAGGAAAAGCAGTAGGGAAACCATGTTAAAGTCTATTAACCCAAGCGAGGGATGTTGCTGGCTTGAACTATGGTGGCTGTAGGGAAGATAGGGAAGCGGCTGCAATAAGGATATGTTCTTAGAGCAAGCAGGACATCCTGATGGTTGTATAGATGAGTGGTGGGTGGAAGATGGAGAGTAGGAGAGAAAAATCAAGGAAGCAATATGGATGTTTCCCCCAGCTTAAGCAACTGGATGAATAAAAGAGATGGAAAAGATGAAAAGTTTGGATGAGGTGGGTGGGGGGATGTCACAATTTTCATATCAGATGTGGAAAGCTTAAAATGTTTCTTATTTATCAAAGAGCAGATGTGGAGCAGACTGTGGCTGAATTTGCCAGGATGGATCTTGGGAAAGTCATCTGGTCTGGAGACACAAATACATATTCTATTGGAAGCCATAGGGTATGATGAGCTCTTTCGGGGGGTGGGGTATTTACAGAACAGGGATAAGAGCGGAGCCCTCTAATGTTCTGACACTTAGAATTCAGGCAGAAAAAGAGGAGTCAGCAGATGATATTGAAAAGGAATCACTACTGAGATTGTCAGAAAGCCCACAGTGATTGTGATACGAAGGAAGGCAACAGACTTAAGAGTTTCAGGAGGAAAGAACATGCTCAGCCAGGTGCACTGAGGACCAGCTCCTGAGAGTCTAGGAAGGTAAGGACTGAGAAGTGAACACAGTTTGCTAAGTTGACCTTAAAAAGAGATGTTCCAGTGGACTGACAATACAGTCAAGAGCTTCCTTGTGGTTTGCTGAAGGAGACTGGGAAATCAGAACCTAGACACAGAGCATGGGCTCTTCTCTGGGAAGAGTGCAACAATGAAGGCCATTGCCAGAGGGAATCTGGAGTCAAGGCAAGGTCACTTGCAGCCAAGAATCCTGGCCAGTACTGTGTCATTATCCTTATTACACAGACGAGGAAATTGGGGCTTAAGGAGTACACATAACCTACTTAATGACACATAGCTAATACGGGGCGGTATTTCAGCATAAAGTCAGAGCTTTTCTGCTGAAGTCCCATACTCTTTCATACTAGAAAGCTGGCTTGCTGTTCATACTCTGTATGGTAACTAGCACTCATTGACAACATTATAGTGAATAATAATTACAATGTACAGTGTATCATTATATTGGTCCTGCTGTTTTTATTACTGACACTTTTACCATGGTAACCATTACATGTGTCATCCACATCAAGTAACAAAACCACCGACACTTGTCTTTTAGACCAGGTTATTATTATTTTTTTAATTTTAAGATTTTACTCATTTATTTTTGAGAGAGAGAGAGATCACAAGTAGGCAGAGGGAGAGGGAGAAGCAGACTCCCCAAATGAGCAGGGAGCCCAATGCAGGACTCGATTTCAGGACCCTGGGATCACGACCTGACCGAAGGCAGATGCTTAACTGACTGAGCCATTCAGGTGCCCCTGGACTGGATTTAGGAGCATGATGAAGCTAGTGATTTAGCACATGATGAAAAATTTCAACACCCGGAATCCTTTATTTCATCATGTAGGTAGGTAGGTAGGTAGGTCAAAAGCAGTCACTGGTCCCCAGGTGTATAAAACAAATTAATTTTTTCCTACGAGTGTTAAAAACTGGGTGTTTACCTATTCTCTGGAATGTTATAGTTCCCAAGTGTCAATTATCTGACAGAAGTGGTGCACATCCAAGTAAGAATTCACAGGCGAGTCCTCTTACGAGTCATTGTGTTCAGTCGTGTTCATATTTTGCATTTCCTTGTTGATACCTAAATTTTAAATCAATGCCCTATGTGCCTGCTTTCTGAGATAGAGTTTCTTCCTCTTAAATTATTAATGTGAACACTTATGACTTTTTCTTTGTATCTTTCCTTCACATTATTTGCCTGTGTGTAGGTGACCTTGAACTTGTCATTTGTTCTTCACTCTTGCAGCTTTGTGACTGAATTGCTTTCTGGTGTAAGCTGAGCAATGGGCATGAGTAAAGGGAAATCTCATGCTGTTCTACTGCTGATTCCTTGTACAATTCTGGATAAATCACTAGCCTGCCCTGCTTCGTTCTACTCTCACTCCCGAGCTGGTAATCAACAATCTTCTCTTCCCAGATGATTAGGTTCTGGGCTTCTTGTGATGTCAAGTGTTTTGATGGTTTGGGCTCTTTTTTTTTTATTCCAGGGGAGGAGTAGGACTTACTAATCTTACAAGAGTGTTGTGAAAATTAATTAGTTAATGTTCACAAAATACTTTGAAGATTAAAAGCCCAGCATACATGCTTATTATTGTTTTATGCACACCAAGGGCCTAGCTGAGGAGGCGAATGTGTTTCTTTAGAGATGAAAGGACTGTGTGACATAGAAACCTGTGGTTCAGTGCTGTAAGGCGGGCAAACAGGTTACTGAGGATAGCACATGTGGGGATCAAGCTCACCAGATCCTGGTGTTCCACCAAGGCCTAGAAGAATGTTATTTGTTACAACTACTGTTGACTTCCAAAGTATCCTGGCCACGATGAATACTATTACCTGAGGTTGAGTTAAAGGATTTGACTGATGAGTTTCTCAGGTAGAGATGGAAGAAAGGAAAAAGGTAGCTCCCGGGCCCCAAGGAGCTAACGCTATTGCAGAGCGCTCAGAAGCCCACGGGCTGATAAGATGCAGGGTGACTGACTGGAATCATGCTTGGTCAAGCTCAATATGCCCAGCAGGTTCCCACTGAGGTCAGAACCATTCAATAGAACCTGCCAGTCTGCAAATGCATTTTTAAACTCTGAACACTGCTGGAAGACTGGTATAGCTGAATTGGTATAGCTTCTCAGAAGTTGATAAGAATTACCCAAAGCATTAAAGGATACATACCCTTGAGCCATCAATTTCCCTCCTGGGGAATTTATCTTTAGCAGTATTTATCTGCTTATTCAGTGTTATTAATAATCGCAAAAATTTAAATAATGTAAATGGACAATAATTGGGGACTGGTGGAGGAAACATGGTTTAAATATAAAAGGAAATGTTATAAAGCCATTACAACGAGATTCTCGCCTATGATTTGTTAACAGGAAAAGATTTTAAATTAAGATATTAAGAAATACATAAAGAAAAACCAGCTACAAATATATTATCATATATTTGAAGAATTTGGAGGTATTTTTGTTTTCTAATTAGCTTATTCCTATTTCTCAATTCTCTATACTAAGCATTTATTACCTTTTTTTAAAAAATTTTTTTATTTATTTGACAGAGAGAAACAAAGCCAGAGAGGGAACACAGGCAGGGGGAGTGAGAGAAGGAGAAGCAGGCTTCCTGCTGAGCAGGGAGCCCGATGTGGGACTCGATCCTGGGTCTCCGGGATCATGTCCTGAACCGAAGGCAGTCGCTTAACTAACTGAGGCAGCCAGGCACCCCATTTATTACCTTTAAAATAAAAAAAAATTAGAGAAAAAGAAAATATACTTTCCTGTCAGCATCCACGCAGTAGGCAATATACAAAATAGTATCAAAATAAGATTGGTACAAAAACTTTGGAAAAGATTCAAAAGAAATATAAAAGGGTTAAATGAATGAGAGGATAGCTTAGTTTATCTTATAGTTTATCAAGCTTCTCTTTGACCTCAATTTTCTCTGAAGCCCTCAGCCACATGATTTGTGCTGTGGGCCACCATGACCAACTACCTCTTCCTGGGCTCATGGTTACTGCCACCCCTCACTTCACACCCAAGCTAAGGCTTGAGATACTGGGGTTTTACTCTATGTCTCCTGGAATTATGAACTAGTAGTATGGGGGAGTCAGTGCCCTGTGGGCAGAACCTCTGACCGAGAGAAGACAGGAGCCAGTGGGTAGAGCCTTCTTTCTTCCCCTGAATATACTGCCCTGAAGTGCTGGAGCTTATATGCCTCTCAGAGGACTCAAAAACAAGAATGTGCAATCAGCAGCACTCCATGTACAGAGGGAGCCAGTTCTATTAAACGGCCTTGAATCAGGCTCATCCTTTCATCTCTGGTCCATGTCTCTCTTCCCTTACTTCTGTTTTCTGCATCACACTCCCTAAAAACATGGTAGCATGCAAGCTTTTCTTAGGCTGTTTTCTGGGGAATGCCAAGCTAAGACATGGTTATATGAGACCCATTTACAAAGCAGCACTGGATTTCAAAGTTACTTCCTGTCATTGACTTTATCAGAGTAATAGCTAGTATTACTAGGTGCTAGACATTATGTCATTGAATCCTCATAGCAGCATTTATGATTGAGGAAATCCTGGTCTACAGAGGATGCCGGCACAAAGTCACAGAGCTAGGAACTGGAAGTGAGGCGAATCTAACACTAAATTTGATGCCCTTCACACCTCGTGGTACATATAATCTAAAACCAGGTGCTGCAGAAGAATCCTAAGAGATATTTCCTACCTCAAGGATTATAGTCTAGCAAAGCAGCCATACGGGGACACATAAAACATCAGGAAGGAATGAAAGATTGAAAGATGGTGTTCAGTATAATGTTCCACCGTGGACACAGACTACAATTGATATGGAATGAAGAAATAAAAGAGAAATTCAAGAGCCCGGAAGGAGTTTCTGACACCAAGGATGTTGCACCAAATTGGAATCTTAAAGGGTGTGTGTGATCTGAGAAGATGGAGGAAAGGAGGAGTAAAGCCAAAGAAGCTTAGACTGAGTCAACAGAGGACAGGATTAGCGTGATATGTGTGCAGAATAGAGAGGAAAAGTCAAGAATAAAAGACAATTGTCTTGGCGTGGGATTTAGTGCACTCAGTTCCTGAGGAGGCAGATTACTGTTGTTCCTGAAAGCACAGTTTATGTCAGAGCCACTCAATTCTTCCAAATAGGAGAAAGGTATGATCATGTGGTGGACAGAATGATTTGGTAGAAGAAGAATGTCAAGGCAAGGAGGTTGGGCTGTGGTATTCAGAGTCTTCATGAAATGTTCTTCATGAAAGATTTTGCTTGGTAGATGTCAGAACTTCATGTTTATAAATTAAACACATAGGCATGGCGCACACACACACACACACACACACATACACACACACATACATATCGGATGCCATTACACAATGCTGTATTATGAGTCTTCATCTCACGAAAATGTGGATTAGCATTCTCTAGAGTCATCTATCCCAGGACTGCAAGTTCCCCCAACAGTAATTTAATTTCAGCTAAGAACACAAGGAAAGATGGCATTTATTTAATAGTTACTAAGTTGTGGGCACGGTGCCACGGTCCCGACCTATTATTAATCCTTACAACCCTTTTCTTATCTCCCTTTTTCACTTGAGGAAACTAATATTGGGAGAGGTTCAAGAACTTTCCAAGTTTAGTCACTCCTGAATGACAGGAGTCAGAATTCAAATCTGGATCTGTTTGACTCCTTGGTTGCAAGTTCACGGTCCCCTGACTCTTTTGGGAGTCAGCCTCCCAAAGCCCTTCCCCCTGGGAAGGTGTGGGTTACTTGGGACAGAAGAATGACATGTGTTCTTTCTGAGCATCCATGTCAACTAATTAAAATTTAAGAACTTCTCTATTTATGAGGCTCTTAGGAGACTTTGCACCGCTCTAGCTCGCTGACACATTCCCAAGTTGATTTGCCATTGGGGGAATTTCACTTAGAGCAAATTCCCATCACTCATGGACTCGTGTAAAATTAAAGAACGAAATGAAACCTGCCAGCATACTTATACTGATATAGCTGTTCGTAGTGAGAAAAAAGGAAAAGTTCCCATGGGAAGAAAGTTCTAGAAATTAGAAAATGGGAAATGGTGACACTTTTTAAGGGCAGCCACCACCAGCTTTTTCCCAAGGGGGGGACTTGCTGGGCTAACGAACTGGAATATAATCAAAACAGATAAACCTTGGAGATAGAGATTTTTTTCACAGTCAAAGCTATAGAGCTCTCCATTGAGTGTATTTCAGTAGGGCAGGATTTTGTGCTCAGGTAAACTGGGTGGTAAGTTTCCTGGTGCAATCTGAGGGATTCTGCTGGAGATTTTTCAGCCTAACAGAACAGAATTGCACATTTGCAATTACAGGTGCTTGCAACTTCAGCAATTAGGTATTCTTGTCTGTCTTCAAATATAAAGGCTTTGGGGCTTTACACATTACTTATGAAAATGTGAATACCCCTGGGAGGTATAACACCTTGGATCCTTTTCAGATAATATGTTGAAGGAAACTCAATTTAATGCAATTCATTTCAGCTCACTTGATTTCAGTTTGATTCATTTGAGCCCCTACTAAGTGCAAAGCCCTTTGCTAGATCTTCATGGTGGGAGGAAAGATGAATCAGGCAATTCATCTGAAGACCTGATCTACAAAGGTTTTGGCTTTGTGGGCTATACAGTCATAATACTCAGCTGCTACAGCTAGACATCAACATGTAAATCAACGTGCCTGTGTCTCACTAAAACTTTATTTATCAAACAGGCTATGAGCTGGAGGCTGACCTCTGTTCTAAATGCTTATGATAGAGTAGGGGATTGACTTACGCTTATCCTTGGATGAAATAAAACCCCAAGAGGAATTTATACGACATTGAACTTGATTGGAAAACAATCCCTGGAATCACCTGGAAAAATTTTTAAAAGTAAGAATGCCTGGGTCCCTTGCCCAGGTCCAGGGATTATAGATGGAACTAGGCCCTGGAGATTTTCAAAGTGCAACACATTTTGAAAAGCATCACTGTGGGTCAAGGCCTGTGGGAGATGGTGCTCAACGCAGGAAGGCTCCAACAGGCAGTATAGGGCCAGGGGAATGGAGACTTGCAAAGCTGGCTGTGTGTCGCAGTTGTTAGGGAAAAGGATGTTTAACATGGAAACTTTCCTACCACATTGTAGAACTCAGAAGAAATGTATGCAACTTTATTATACTTATGGAAAGAGAAATAACCGGTGATGTTTGATGAAATCAGAACAGCCTATATCTCCCTGAACCTTAAAAATGCTGCAGCCCTGATCCTGCTATTGGCCTAGGTCTGTGACAGCTGTCATCCGTTGCTACCTATGTTACTTTCCAAGGGCCACTGGAAGAAAGTACGACAAACTGTGGCTTAGAATAATAGAGAAGGGTTTTCTCACAGTTCCGGAGTCTAGAAGTCTGAAGTCAACGTGTTGCCAGAGACTTGCTTTCTCTGGAAGGGAATCTATTGCCTGCCTTCCTCCTAGCTGGTTTCCAGGATTTGTTTTTGTTTTTGGCTTGTAGAGGTACCACTTGTAATCTCTGCCCCAAATCACACAGCAGTCTCCTCTCTTTGTGTCTGTCTTTGTGTCTTGCCTTCCCTTCTTAGAAGGACACTGGTCATATTGTGTTAAGGGCTTGCGCTGTTCCAGAATGACCTCATTTAACTCGTCTGTCAAGATCCTATTTCCAAATAAGGTCCTGTTCACTGATGCTCGGTGTCAGGACACTCCTACATGAGTATTTACTTTATCCTTGTGTTTGAAAGGCAGGGGGTAGTATGGGACAGAGCGAAGGGAACGTGAAAAACTTAAATCTTCAGGCAGATTTTGTGACTTCTGGGGCTAAGAATCAGGAAAATGATAATCAGGAGATGGGTAAAGGCATTCTGAAATGGAAAAGCTGCAGAAAATTTAAAGGATGCAATGCAATGAGGAAACCAAGTAAATCAATTAAAATGCAATGGTACAGTCTCATGTTAGCAAGCAGTCTTGATTGCAGAACGTGGCAACTCCAAAACTAAATCCAAAATAACCTACAACTCCATCTCTAGCCTCTGCAGTAGCTATGAAGTCCTGCTCCTATAGGCCAACGTTCTTGTTGTGGCGCCTTGTCTATTTAATCACAAAAGGCCAGAGCCTTGGGCGGATCCCAGTCGCCTGAGAGGAGCTGGGGTTCAGAAGGGTGTTGCCCCCTTTCAATCCTAGGAAGACACAAACTTATTAGCCCGTTCTCTTTTTGCCAGTTGGTTGCAAAGAGGGGTGGCTCCTTTGGTTAAATCTCTCACCTCCTTATTTTCTTTATCTAAACAATCCATTAGACAGGCTCCTTTAAGCCTGGAGTGCACGAAGGACCGAGTGAGAGACTGCAAGTCATGGAAGAAGGCTGGGAGAATGTGTACCTGACACCAGCTGAAATGTTGTGCCTCAGTTCTCATCTGTCAAATGGGGATGAGAGAAACCCTTCCTGGATGCTCACTGTGAGTAGTCATTGAAATAAGATGTAAAGTCCCTAGCACAAGACCATGAGGTGATCACGTTAATAAAGCATCAGGACAAAAGCTTGGCATTTTTATTTTCCACAATTCGAAGCCAGGGTTAGGATAAGATGGCATTAGGGAAGTAAAGGGGGAGGAAACATGCTGTACCATTCTGAAATGACTCCTTAAAGAGACTGGTAGTGTCCAGGATGGACTGAAGGAAAATGCTGCCACCTCAGATGAAATCTCTCTGAAGCCCTGTCCCCATGAGTGCAGGAATGGGGGGCAGGCCATGGCCCCAGCAGGCGTCCTGTGCTAGATGGCCAGAGTCCAGGTGAGATGCTTGCCCAAACGACTGCTGAGAAACAGAAGCCACGGCCAGTTCGCAGGGAGCGGGGGCAGGTGGGAGGAAAATATTACAGAGGAGCCTCACACCTGCCTCGGATGAGCCAGAGTTTGCATCTGGAAAGAGGTTTGGCTTGGCACATAAACCTTACCAATAAAGCTGAACACTGCAAATTAACCCAAGGTTGGTTTATTGTTACTGTTTATTCATTTCCCCCTTTTCTTCCTTCTCCCGACGTCTTCAGAAACTTTTGCTCTCTTTGTCACTTTCTTGGGTATGTAAGTCCATGTGTGTACGTGTGGTTGCATGTGCACATGGGTGTGCACGTGTGTGTGTGTGTGCGCACGCGCACCTATGTGCATGGGTGCATGTGTGGCAAGCATGCTGGGGAGAGTGTTCTGAGGCCAGTTACTAGATAGACTGGATCAGGATTAGAGACCCTCACTCAGCAACAAGGGATGGCGTATCTGAAGTGTGAATCGCCATCAGACCTGCTTTCCCCCTCCACACCCTCCCCCGGCCACCCGTCAATGCAGGCAAAACCAGGAGGGTATTCATTGCAGAGTCAGTAGAATGCTGCGGGTGGCAAGGTGAATTAGAAGGTGGCTGCTTGGAAATGTAGCTGAGCTGCCAGCCCTGAAGCCATCAGGGACAGAAAGCCAAGTTATTGCCAACCTATGAGGCATGCTAATTCTCATGTCCTTTTTCTGTCCTCAACTTGGGACGCAAACCCGGCCTAACATGTAGGAGGGGACAGAGGACCGAGGAGACCACCTTGTTTCCTTTAGTTATGGAGTTCCATTTACACAGTTTTGAATTTGTCATGTAAAAGTGACAAGTTGCCAGCGAGAAGCAAAGCAAATATAGTCATATAGTTGATTCAGATCCTAGAATGATTAGGGGGTGGGTATCTTCCTTTAGAGCAAATCCCAACTGGGGAAGGATGAGAAGATTATGTCTACTTCTTGCTGGGTGAATATCAAATTAAAAGCAATCCACAGCACTTGTAAAAATGGCCATATTTTGAGGTTTCAAATTCTCATGTAATGTCAAAAACACACAGTTTCACTACAAATCAGGTCTAAGAAGCATGCTTGGAAAGGCAGCAGAGGGAGGAAGGGCAGAAGAACAAGGAATGTTAGTAAACCATCTCTTTCCTTAGAGGACGACGACAATGCTTGTGGTTGGCGATGAGGGAAGGCTTCTTAGGAAAATGGTGTGGGAGCTGGACTTCAAAGATGAGACCCGGCCACTGAAGGGAGGACAGCGATTACAGATGAGGAATAAAGAAGTAAGAAGGATGCATGGGCTGCATTTTGTAAGTAGTGTCTTTTGGATAAAACACAGGCAAAGGCAGACTGCCTCGTCAGTGGTTCTCAGTCCTGCCCGAGTATTACGACCGCTGGGAGTGGCCGGACCACCCCAGAACCAGGCCTCCTTACAGACCAGCCGAATAAGAAACTCCGGGGTGGGGACACAGGCAACCGGAATTGCTTTCAGCATGCCCCAGGTGGTTCCAAAGTGCCGGCAAAGTGAAGAACCTGGCTTGCTTGCCTTGCTTGCAAGGTTGGCCTAGGCTGGCATCTGGGATCTTAAATTTTAGGAAGGTTCTGGGAAGTCACTAACTGATAAGAGTTCTGGGCCTAAACTGTGTCATGTGGTGTATGCTGAACACCTGCTGTATTTCTGGAAGTCTGGACTTCTGTTCCGTGCAGGTAGAGGGTACCTGCATGACCAGCCCCTGGGCACTAATTCTAATGAACTACCCCTGGTAGACAACATTTCACCTGTGCTGTTGATTTTGCTTTGTATCCTTTTGCCAGAATAAATCATAGCTGTGACTACATACTGGGTCCTGTGAACTGTCCTAGTGAAACATCCACACTGACGGTGATTTGGGGGACCTGTGATGTAATAAGAATGAGGAAAATTTGAGACTAGCACTATCAGAAAAACCAGGAGATCCTGCCCAAGTACATTTTTTTAAAAAAAGATTTTATTTATTTGACATACAGAGAGACACAGTGAGAACAGGAACGCAAGCAGGGGGAGTGGGAGAGAGGAAAGCAGGCTTCCCACTGAGCAGGGAGCCAGATCTGGGGTTCGATCCCAGGACCCCGGGATCATGACCCGAGTCGAAGGCAGACGCTCAATGACTGAACCACCCAGACGCCCCCAAAGTACATTTTTAATAGCTGAAGTGGGCCTAGATGCCTTTGCTAGTCACAAGGGAGAAAGATTTGAACTGAAATTTTTGATCCAAGCCTTCTGATGATAATGGAGCCTGAAAACTGTTGTGTTCTACTTACTTTGAAGAAATACAAGATGAGCAGAGGGAAAAGAATGTCTCACAAAAATAAAATTTGAAAGAAGCAACTATGGGAGCGCCTGGCTGGCTCAGTTGGTTAAGTGTCTGCCTTTGGCTCAGGTCACCATCCTGGGGTCCTGGGATTGAACCCCATGCTGGGCTCCCTGCTCAGTGGACAGTCTGCTTCTCCCTCTCCCCCTCCACCCTACTTGTGCTCTCTCTCAAATAAATAAATAAAATCTTAAAAAAGAAAGAAGCAATATGGTCTCTTTGTACCCATGTGGTAAAATGCTAAAACTTGATGATTTGTGTCCTGCTGGCTCAGCTCACACACCTACACGGGTTGTGAGCATCCAGCCCAAGTGACCATGTGCAGCAGTGTGACAGGGCTCGTCCCTGCCATGGCTCTCCTCTCCACATGCCCCTGACCATGACGTACCCAGAGTCAAATGCCCCAAAGCAATCCCCCTGAGCCTTTTCTCATCTTCTCCACCCTGAACCCCAGTAAAGGTGCTTGTCCACCTCATGCTCTCTTGGCTTCCACCAGCTTGGCTGAGGCGGGTCCCTCGGTGTGGAACATACGGCCCACTCTTGGGGTGCAGTGACTCTCTCTAGGACCTGTGAGTATAATCAGCTTTGTTTCCCTGTGCCTTTCTTGTGGTCACACCTCACTGAGCAGAGCAATATCAGTCAGAGACATTTATTTTTCCACGTACGAATTCCAACACGATAAAAGAAGAACGTGATCAATTCTGAATGAAGTAAAAAGGCTAATGAAGTGAACGTGCGTGCTTTATCCATCTTGGCTCAGGCTGCCATAGATTGGGTGGCTTACACAACAGCAATGTATTTTTTCCCATAGTTCTGGAGGCTGGAAGTCCCAGATTAGGTGCTAGCAAGGTTGGGTTCTGATTCTCTTCCTGGTTTGCACTTGGCTGCCTTCTCACTATGCCTTCAGAGGGGGGAGAAAATGCAACCTCTCTCTTCCTCTTCTTTTCAGAGCACCAGTTCTATGAGATCAGGATTCTACCTTATGACCTCACTTAACCTTAATTATCACCTTCAAGGTCTGATCCCCAATAGGATCACTTGAGGGGGTGTTAGGGCTTTAACATCCAATTTTTTTCAGGCACAACTCAGTCCCTAGTGTTATCCTTCCTGACAAACTTCACTTGACCCCTAGCCACCGTCTTTCTTCATAACCATCTTTCTCAAATGAGAACTCTGAGGAGCATTTCTTCATCAGGCACCATGTCTCAGACCCTCTGCAGCCTATTTTCCTCTCTCAAAAATCCACTGGAATTTTTCTCCTTCTTTTCTTAGTTTTCACACACTTTATTTTATTTATTTTATTTCTATTTAAAGATTTTATTTGTTTGAGAGAGTCAGAGAGCACACGGTGGAAGGGGCTGAGGGAGAGGGAGAGGGAGAGGGGGAAGCTCAAGCAGACTCTGCACTGAGTGCAGAGCCCGGTGTCGGACTCAGTCTCACAACCCTGAGGTCATGACCTCAGCCAGAATCAAGAGTTGAATGCTTAATGAACTAGCTACCCAGACACCCCAAGATTTCATTTTTAAGTAATCTCTATACCCAACATGGCAACCCCAAGGTCTGAAGTCCATCTGAGGCAGCCAGGTGCCCCGAGTTTTCACACTTTAATTTCTCTTTGTCACCCATACTGTTTTTGCCCCTTTCTTCTAAAAATTCCTTCTTCTTATTGCTTTTCAAACTTTGAATTCACACCAAGTTTATAACAATCTTTTTGCCCCATCTCTGTATCTTCCAATTGCTTTTTAAAAACCTCTAGTTTGGGAGATCTCAAAACTACAATGTTGGAGAGAACAGTATAACAAACCCTCATGTAGCCACTTCATCAGATTGCAACCTATCTTTTTTCACTGATATCTGCCAACCCAGGATTGTTTTGAAGCAAATTTCAGATTACATATCATTTTGTAGATAAATATTTCAGAACATATTTCTTAAATATTAAGATTTCTTTCTTTTTTTTTAATTTAAAGATTTTTATTTATTTGACAGAGAGAAACACAGCTAGAGAGGGAACACAAGCAGGGGGAGTGAGAGAGGGAGAAGCAGGCCTCCCGCCAAGCAGGAAGCCCGATGTGGGGCTCAATCCCGGGTCTCCGGGATCATGACCTGAGCTGAAGGCAGTGGCTTAACCAACTGAGCCACCCAGGCGCCGCCAAATATTAAGATTTATAAAATCACAACCACGATACTTATCACACCCCCTCAATTTTTTTTGCAACTTTTTCCGCCATCTTCTTCCCCCTCTGCAACTTTTTAATATCATCAAATATCCCAGAATTTCTTGATTTCTTATCTCATGAGTATTTTTTTAATGGTTAGCTTGCTCAAATCAGGACCCAAATAAAACCCAAACATGGCAAAGCTGATGGGCTCTCAAGTGTCTTTTAATTTGCAGACACCACTTTTCTTTCTTTCTTCAATTTTTTTTCTTGAAATTTTTTTTGTTGAAGGACGTAGCTTATTCATCCCTAAAGTTCCTCGGTTTGGAATTTTGTTGATTGTAGTCCATGGTTATCATTCCTGTTAATTAGTGGCAAGATCTAGAGACTGTTGATCAGATTCAAATTCAATTTTTGTTTTCAAAAATATTTTAATTTCAGGATGTAATGCTCATTGCTGTTTCTTTTCTTTGGTCTTTAGGGTAGTTTTTGGCTATGCCTCAATCTCTAGAGCTCAGTTCCTCTACCCATGATCTTTTGGAGCAGTTATGTGTTCCTAAATCTTACCTATTGCTTTAAAAAAAATGATACAGAATGTTAGCCTCAAATGATACAGGATGTTAGCTCTGAAAGAGAAGTGAAGCATCAGCCAAAGTAGGACTAATGTGTTTTTTTTGTTGTTGCTGGTTTTTTTTTTTTTTTTTTAATTTTAATAGGTGCCCTCAGTACCCACCACCAGGCTCTCCCATCTCCCCACCCCCCCTCCCTCCAAGTCCCTCAGTTTGTTTCTGTGTCCAAAGTCTCTGTTGTTTCGTTTCTCTCCCTGGATTACCCTACTTCCCATTTACTTTCCTTCTCCTACTGTCCTCTAGGTTACCCCTTATGCACCGCAAGTAAGTGAAACCATGTGATACTTGACTTTCTCTACTTGGCTTATTTCACTCAGCATAATCTCTTCTA
>PITA01016660.1:0-45898 GCA_004023965.1 Spilogale gracilis
AACCCCTCTTAGTATTTCTTGTAGTGCTGGCTTGGTGGTTGCATAATCTTTTAGATCTTGGCGGTCTTGGAAGCTCTTTATTTCTCCTTCCATTTTGAAAGTCAACCTTGCTGGATACATTATCCTTGGTTGCATATTTTTGTCATGTAACTTCCTGAATATGTCTTGCCAGCCCTTTCTGGCTTGCCAGGTTTCTGTGAAAAGGTCTGATGTTATTCTGATGGTCCTCCCTCTATAGGTAAGGGATCATTTTGTTGTTTCTAGTTGTTCGTTTGTTATGAAAAATGCTGCAGTAACCATAGGCAATGCCCTTGTGTGCACATGTGCAAAGTTCCCTGATCATGGGGCAGAGTATTTTCAGTTTGGAAGACACTGCCAAATTATCCTGAGAAGAGGTTTACCAAATTCACACCCCTACAAATGGGGTATGAGAACACTTGTGTTTGTGCAATTTTGCTGTCAGTCAGTGTAATGAAAATTCATGTTTTTTTGTCATCAGCTAGGTAAAACTAGGTGTCTTATTTTTGCTTTATATTTTTTCTTATGATTATTAGACATTTGGGTTTTTTTCCCCCCTGTGGGTTGTCTGTCTTGTCCCTTAGCCCACATTTCTGGTATTGTCTTTTTCTTAGTGATTTGTAGGAGTTAAAAAAATTAAAAAAATATATATTAAGGATAATAGTCTTTTTGTCTGTAATATGGATCGCAAATATTTTCTTCCAGTCAGCTGCATTGTTTGTGGGGTCTTTTCACATACAGAAGCTTGACATTCCAAAATGAACGAACATCAATCTTCATGTTCTGTTTGTTTGTTTTTAGAGAGACAAAGAGAATGGGAGGGGGACGGGCAGAGCAAGAGGAGAGAGAGAATCTCAAGCAGGCTCCACACTCAGCACAGAGCCCCACCCGGGACTCCATCCCATGACCCCGAGATCATGACCTGAGCTGAAACCAGGAGTCAGACACTTAACCGACTGAACCACCCAGGCGCCCCATCAGTTTTGTGCTTTTTATAACCTATTTAAGAATATGCATTTCTATCCCAAGCTGTAAAGCTAGTATTCTGTGTTTTTTAAACAATTCTTAAGCTTCTATTTTATATCTCTAGACCTTCAGTGGACTTGTGGTATGAGGCAGGGGTGAGGCTTCACCCTTATTTCTCCCTGGCACCTGGTTATCCCAATATTACCTGTTGCATGATCCACCCTTTCCCAATTGGTTGGAAATGTCATCAAATGATTACTGTTGGGGGAATAGGAGACTTATTTGTTTTGAATATTGGTTTATACTTGGCTACATTGCAGATTCCTTCATTAGGTTCAGTTATTTATCAGTTACTTTTCTTGGGTGTTGTGGGTAGAAGATCATATTTCTTACAGAGTTAGAAAGTCCTCTTTCTTTACTGTTAACGTACCTGCTGTTTCTTTGTCTCTTTTCTTACTGTATTAGTATAGCTACTGGTACAATGTTGAGTAAAGGAGCGATAGGAGGATCATAGCCTTGTTTCTGACTTTAATGGGAATGCTTCTGAAGTTTCTAATAAGTACACTATTTGCTTTTGGTTTCTGGTGGGTACCTGTGATCAGGTTAAAGAAATTCCTTTCTATGTCTAGTTCATAACTGTCTTCTTATGAATGAATACTGAATTTTATCAAATGCTTTTTCTGTATCTATTGGAGATTATCATAGGGTTTTTCTCCTTTTATCTGTCAATGTTTTAATTACATTAATATTCTAATATTTTCCTGGTATCTTGGGGACAGTCTTTACCTTGTTGTATCAGTCAGCTTAAGCTAAATTCTGCTCTGGTAACAAACAATCCCTAAATCTTAGTGAATTTCAGCAGAAGTTTATTTATTGCTCATGTCATGTGAGCACTAAGGATTGATTTCATGTCTTTTTAATTTTAGGACCCACGTTGATGGAGCAGCTCATGGTAGATGGAAAAGAGAGATACTGGAGCATCTTAACATTTCTACTCAAGAGTGGCTTATATTACTTCTATTCACATTTCACTGGTCCAAGCCCATCAGTGACTAAGCCTGATGTCAGTGACTAGGCATATAATCCTCCTGCAAAAAAGCGCCCAGCAAGTTGGGGCAGCAGGTGTTTTCATAATTGTAATACAATCTATTGCACTGGTCACGATATACTATTACTTTAACATGCTGCTATATTTCACGTGCAAATATTTATTTAGGCTTTTGTATCTATGTTCACAAAGTGACCTAAGATTTTTTTGTCTTGGGCTTTCCTGGGCTTTTTTTTTCCTTCCTCTCTTGGGCTTTTAAAATAATTTGGGTAGCTTTGCATCCTCTTATCATACGCATTTGGAAAAGTATGTATAGAATGTTAATTATCTGCTTCCTGGAGTTTTAAAGAACTCACAAAACTGGTTGGACTTGATTTTTTTGGGAGTAGAACTTTGATGTTTTAATTTCTTTTATGGTTAACTTTCTGTGAACATACTTTCTGGGGAGAGATGAAGTTTTGGTGATTTATATTTTCTTAGAAAATTGGCCTTTTTGTGATGGTTAACACGTTTACTGCTAAAAAATTGTTCTCTGTGACATTCTTTTACATTGTGTTTATGTTGACTGGGCTTTTTCAAAAGGTACTGTTTTACAAGAAGCTTGAAAATATCTGCCTCTTGCCTTTCGCCTGAATGATGCTGTATTTAGCTTAGAAAACCACAGTCTCTATCACTCTCTCTGCTCTTCAAAGCACAAGTACAGTAGGGTTTCCTTTGCTGTTCTCAAAAAATGTGAGCTGGGCCCCAATGACAGACCAGGAAACTTAGGGCTGGGGGGGTGGGGGGTGGGGCCCTTGTTCTAGGCCAGAAGAGTGGGTGTTCCAATCGGGAGCAGTGTTTGTTCTAGCTCAGGGCAAGAACCAGACTGATGTTGCCACTTGTGGTAGACGATGAGAAAAGCGACCTCGGTTCTTCCCTTCTTGCCGTGGCCCCAGGCATCTCTGGCCACAGAAGAGGTTACTGTGGGCTGAATCGTGTCCCCCACAAATTCATAGGTTGATGTCTTAACCCAGTTGCTACTTGTGATGGGTTGGAAGGTTAATCAGCAAATATTCCATCACTCTCCTTCCCCTCTGGGAGCAATTTCGTTTCCTGCCGCAGTTACGTTAGGCTTGGCCCTCTGACTTGTTTCGCCCAGTGGAATGTGAACAGACACGATGTGATATGAGCAGAAGTTTGAAATATGCTTATACAGCTGGGTTTCGCTTCTCATGTATTTACCATTTGTCATGAGAAGAACATGCCCTCGATAGCTGATGTTTTCTGGAGGTTATGGGGGAAAGGGGAACAGACTGGAGCCCATGGAGGCCTGGAACCAAACCTAGGACCTGCAGACAGACGCAGAAGCAAGAAAAACAAATGCTTGCTCTTGTAACTTGTGAATTTAGGGGTGGCTTGTTTTGCAACATTATCGTGGCAATAGCTGAGTGATACGTCTCTCTTTGGGGAGTCGCTCAGCCCAGGAGGGATATTTTTAGGCATTGGTGGCGGGACGAGCAAAGGGCCCATAGATGGGGAAGCCACCCAGGGTACAAGTGTGGCTCAGTCCTACCAAGGGGCCTGGCAGGAATGGGCCAAGGAGTTCCGTTCCCTGGAGGATACATTACATGGTTTCTTTTAGTTTTTGTTTTACCAGTCTGAGTAGAGATCTTCTCTCCCCAACTACCCAGTTCTCAGCTAATGAGGAAGCATTTTGTTCTAAAAATTCAGAGCTGCTGGCTACTCTTCTTCCATCCAAGGGAACATCTGAGAAACTATATTATCCTATTCTGCTCTCAGGTCTCTTCTGATCCATAAGCTTGGACAGTCCAGTGAGCATACAGTCTTTGCTGAAGGTAGAAAGTTCCTGGGAATCGGGAGGCTGGGGCACCGCCACTGTGTTCTCAGCTACTCAGAGAGCGGTCCTTGGGTCATGGAGCAGGGACTGGAGGTTAGATAATTGGGCAGGCTCTTCTTGGGGTCACAGGTAGGGAGCAGGGAGATACACAGTGAAGAGGGAAGAGCTTTTTCTTACCAGCCAAGGGTGTCTTTGTTGTAGGGGGCAAAGATTTGGCAAAGGCCTTTGAATTATCAGCTGAATTTCCTCAGCCCTGGAGTCCCCATTGTTTTGAAATGGTTGGCTGATACCCTCACTTTTCAGAGCTGTTTGAATTTCTTTTCTCTTTTTAGGTCTTTGGCGGTGTTTTAAGGGGAAGGGGTCTTATGAAGGGCTTGACTGGAGGGCATCTTAAGTCGGAAGTCTCTGTCTTTGATTTAAAGTCTTTTCTGCACCAACTGTGTGCATGAGTTTCAATAATCAAGTGAGGAGAAAATTTGTATGTGGACAGCAGCAGAGTTTGTGTATGGAAGTAGTCCTGGGGTTGGAAACGTGGCTTTGGAGCCTGAGCCTGCCTATGGATGGTAACACGGAAAGAAAAGACACCTGAGAATAGAACTTTAGGACATGTCTATATATAGAGGGAGAGACAGAAGAGGGACAGGAAAAGGAAAAAACTTTTCTGAGTTGTTAGGGTGGGCAGGTCTAGATGGTGGCTTGGGAATGCTGAGTGTGGGGATGGCATGTGGAAATGCCACCCACAGACTCTTCTAGACTCTACCTCTTCTCATCTTTCATCTCTATCCCTGTGGCCAGTGGCCAGAACACTGCTATCTCCTGCCTGGACCGTTGCAGTCACCTTGCTCTAACTGGCCTCCTGCTTCTGTTCCGGTCCCTCTTTCTCTTTATTAGCCCAACGCAACAGCCAGAGTGAGCCTGTTCACCCAAAGTCCGATCCTGTCTCTTCTTTGCCCAAGCCTGCTGAGGGCCGCACCTGACTCACCTTGCCCCACCTGGAAAGCCAGGCTCCTGCTGTGATTGACACAGCCCTGTGTACTTGGGCCCCATGGCCTCGTGCAGCTGGCGTCTTCAGTGCCCACTGCCCTCCTTTGCCTGATGGGCTCTGCCTACTCGGTCCTCCTCGCTAACCTTCGAACACACCAGCTCCTCCTAAGCTGGGGCTTCTCACCTGCTCTTCCCTCCGCCTGCAGTGCCCTTTTCCAGAGATCTTCGCGGCTCACCCCTTCACCGTCTTCAGGCCTCCTACATCACCTTTTCCCTGCGGATCTCCCTGGGTACTTGACCTCAAAGTGCATTCTCCCCCCTCCCCAACACTTCTGTTCCCTTTCCCTGTTATGTTTCTTTCACTTGCCACCATTTACTGTGCATTTTGTTTATGCTGTTTACTTCCCATCACTCCCGTCTCTCCTGAAATAAGGACTCTGTGGAGGCAGAGATCTTTTTCTTTTGTATGCTGATGCCTTCTCATCTGCCGGGCACATAAGCAGATACTCAGTAAATGTTATCAAATGCATGCACTGTTCGGTCACTGTCATCTGGCCATTTGTTATTGGCTGGTAGGGACTCTGGTTGAAAGGCACCAGAGGGCACCTGGGCTGCACCTGTGCGGTTCACATCTGGGGTTGGAGGAATGCCAGCTGCCTAATCTGCAAGAGGTCCTGTCATTTGACGCTAGTAGGCTTGTCCTAGGATGACTGTGAGATGTTCCCCGAGAGCTGACACATAAAACTTTCAAAACTGGTTTCTGAGGGTTCCAGTCTGAAATGGGTCCATGATGGATGAGACTGGAGACCGGTAAAGTGAACTTAAAGGCACAGAGAAGGACAGAAGGCTGGGACTGAAGCCTGAGTCATTCGGATGGGTGGACGTATCATGGGAACAAAGGCAGGATGCGTGAGGAGGTGAGGACGTGGGCTAGGGATAGAACCCTATGCCTGGTGCACTCAATCAACAGCTCTTCCTGTTAACGTCTCTGCTCAGCCTCTGAACTCTCTAAGGGACTTTCATACTGCAGTTTGGCTTCCTGTCAAGTTTGTTTTTCATCATGAAGGTATTTTTTGTGTGTAGTTAAGCTCTATTTCTCATTTAAAACTGGTACATTGCTCTTGGGCTTATGCACCTCACGTCCTAGAGAGTTAGGCTGTCTGTGTCAGCTTACGTGAGACTCGTCACTGTGGAATCCTGACCAGACCCGTTTTCTAGACTTGTAATATCAACGCTTGTGCACCTTGGCTGGGGGGCAAGTTCATGGAGCAAATAATACCTCCTTGAGTCTTTTGGGACACAGCCAGTACTGATATTTCCTGCTATCCCCCTTCCTTTTCACAGATCTTTTTCAAAATCCTATACATTTGGCCAGTCTGGGAAGATGTCGTTAGGGCTGAGGGCTTCCAGAAAAAGCCCTTTGTGTCAGGTTCCTAGTTAGAGGGGGTCTCTTCGTTTCTGCTGTTGCAGATTAGATTACTGGATGTAGCTGGAAATGTGTTGCCCGGAGTAGGCAGTAGGCATTGAGAGCTGCCTTCTCCATAGCCATTCCTTCCTTCTTCCTTCTGCCACAATCCCGATTTTGTTCAGGATAGCCGTGCGCCCAATGAGACACAGTGATCCTTGTTGCCCTAAAAGAAGGACGGACAGACTTTTCCTGTAAAAGGCAAGACAGTAAAATCTAGGCTTTGTGAGCCAAGAGGAAAACTCCGTATAATTTTCCCATTGTGACATATTCTTTTGACTCGCCCCCCCCAACCCTGCCCTAACCATTTAAAAATGTAAAACTCATTCTTAGTTTGTGGGTTGTACAAAACCAGGCAGTGGGCTGAACATAGACCTCTGTTGCCAAGCACCCAACCTTTGAGGTTAGCAGTGTCGCTTTCAGGTCATGGGACCCAGGTCTGGCCCACAGGACCCGAGTGGGGGTGTGCTGAGGGAGGGGTTCTGAGAGAGCTTTTCCTACCTTGGTAACAGCAGACATTTCTCTTTTTTCTCCCCTCTCTGTTTTGAATAAGAATGTGGATTATGGGGCGCTTGGGTGGCTCAGTGGGTTAAAGCCTCTGCCTTCAGCTCATGTCATGATCTCAGAGTCCTGAGATCAAGGCTCTCTGCTAGCAGGGAGCCTGCTTCCTCCTCTCTCTTTGCCTGCCTCTCTGCCTATTTCTGATCTCTTTCTCTGTCAAATAAATAAAATCTTCAAAGAATGTGGATTATGGAAACATTGATCATGATGATTAGGCAACAAACAGGATACAGGTCAACACAGCGAAGATTAGAATGCAAAGGTCTGCAGTGGACAGTGCTCGCAGCCGCCCACCTTATACTTTGTCAAGTGAGAAAAAGAATGCCCCACGTTTAAGCAGCTGTCCGTCAGTGTCCTTGTTCCTTGCAGTTGTCTTCTGAATCTTTCCAGAGTTGTTGGAGATGTCCATGGCTGTCTGCCCCTGCCCGATCTGGGAGCATCACTCCAATCATGTCCAATCATGGACACTGGTCCCAGACAGCTGTGTTTTGTACCATGTGATCCAACCCACCTCCATCTGCCTGCCCAGCTGCTCAGGCTTGGCTGCCCAGTTAGCCAGTCCGTAGGCTGACCAGTTACACATGTGGCTTGGCTCGAGAGAGAAGGGGGGTAGTCTGGGTCACTGTCAGGAGTGGGAATGGGGACTCCTTCTTCAGTTTAGGGCAGGACAGAAAGAGGTAGACACACAGGGTATGGTGGAGTCGAGTGAATGGTGGCGCCCTGGAGGAAACATCCGCAGAAGTCACCGGGAGGGGTGGGGGGGGCCCTGTAGCTGCCTCCAGCGCTTCCCTCCCTCTGGCTCCCAGCTCTGCGAGCTCAGACTGCTGTGGCCCTAGTGCTTGGATTTCCTCTTGATTCTAAATGCATCCTGCAATTCCTGCTTATTTCTTTCCCAGACCAGAGTAATTTGAGAGTGTAGGCTGGGGTCCTTCTCAGCCCGCCTTTTGTTTCCCTGCTCCTGCCAAGGGTAGCTGGGGGGAAGGGAAGAAATCCGGCTCCAAATAGAGGGAGAGTCCCGGGCAGCCCCCAGCACGAAAGCCCCACCTCCAGGACCACCTGGGTCCCCTCGGCTCCCCAGAGAGCGATTCTGAGCAGAGGCTGCGGGACGGTTTAGCCTTGACAAGCATCTGGTTTTGCGCTTCTCCGGAGCCACAAGAAGTGGGGGGAAAAAAAAGGAAATTCTTTCCAAGTGGATGGTGAACATGTAAGTCCCTGGGGGTGTAACAGGATGGAAATAGAAACAGGGTCAGGAGGGCACTGAGGAGTCGGGGCTCTGACAGGTCACTGAAGGGAGGGTGACTGAGGTCTCATACTTTTTGCTGGGACCTGTCAGCATCTGGAGCAGGAGGGACCAAGGGCTTGGGGTGGGGCTCCAGGCGGATGGTTGGGTTGGCTGGAAGGCACACAGAGCAGGTGCTCTGTAGAAGTCCCAGGCGCAGCTGGCTTTCTGGCTGAGGGAGGGCACAGGCTCCATCCTTGTGAGACTGGAAGAACTGGTGAGGGGTGGTGGTGGGGTTTGAGGATTTTGCAAAGACAGTGATGTTGAGCATTGGGTGGGCAGTGGGGCAGTGCCCCAGGGAAGGGTCAGTGGGCCAACTCCATCCATCCAGGATTTAATGCACCCTTACACCCAGCCCTGAACAGGTCTGGGGACATGGCGCCCTCTCCCATACATAGGTAGGATTTGGATCAGTGGCCTCTGGGTCAGGATGATCTTGGTGTGGGCCACCAGTGAGGCTGAGGGACACTCAGGGCTTGGTTTTGAGCAGCAGATGGAGGGGAGAGGTGGGTAGGCTCAGGGCTTCTAGGAGCTTACAGCCTCAGGACCAGTGGCCTTGGCATGTCCACGTGGAGGGGACGGCCTTGCAGGAGGTGAGTGGGTTTGTATTTGGGGTGCTTGGGAAACACCAAAGGGAGGGTGAGTGCAGATCTGGAATTACGGGCAAATCCCTGGGAGCCATTTATGTACAAGTGGTCACTGAGATGATTTGGAGGGGATGAGATCGTGTGGAGAGTTGAGAAAAGGGAGAGGAAAACCGTGGGGGACATGAAAGGGCAGAGAGAGAGAGGTCAGGGGACCAGAAGAGGTCCCAGGGGCATGGTTCGGGCAGGGAGAACAACATTGCAGCCATCAGTGCAGACGGGGGCAGAGACAGAGGGGAGGAGATCGAGGAAATGGGACATCCCAGGTGACTTGCAAAAGCAGCTCTGGGGGCTGCTGGGGACAGAGGTCCCTGAAAGAGTGTGGGAAGCAAGGCAAGATGGGTGGCAAGAGCCCAGCTCAAGAGGAGGGCGGGCAGACTGGACTGGGGCCTGGAGAGGAAGCAGGAAGGAGGCTTTCTAAGGATGGTGGGGAGCAAAGGGCTTAGGCAAATGTGTTCTTGGAGGTTCCTTCTGTCCCTGCCCCATCTCACAGGGCCATCTCTTCCCACTCACAAACTCCCTCATGGCCTCACCCCATTCCTTGGATTGTGTAAAGGACCACTTATTCCTATTTTGATGAGTACTGAGTGTCTTCCCACTCCCCCAGTCACCCTGACATTTCCTAGGACTTCCTGGAGACAACAGCCTCCTTTTCTGTATGTACTTCAGAGACAGGCTCTCTAATCGGATGTGTGGGCTGGGGCACCTGAGGACTTAGGGAATGGTGCAGTGAACACACTTCTTCTAGATGTCCCCAAATCATTTGCAAGAGGCTTCCTCCTCCAGAAGGGCTCTTGCTTTTCCTCTGTCCCTCTGGGCCACTCTGTGACACTTCAGCTTGTCCTGAAGGCAAGGTCTGCAGCTCAGTGCTTTATTGATGATTAGCACTGGGTCCCTGGAGGGTCCTTGTGGCACAGCCTCTCTGGGGGCTCTTTAGCGCTCTTTGATCTCCTGGAGGCTTGGTGCGGGAATACAGGAGGGGACAACTGTGTGCAGAAGGCCCCTGTGCCCAGGAGTGGGGGCTGAGGCTTGAATGGCACACACATTTTGCAGATTAATCATTGTGCCCAGAGAAAGTACTGGGCAAGCTCCCAGCCCCAATTGCCTGCACACCTATTGGGTTATCCGGACCAGGGAGGGCCCCCCAAAATCCCCCTTATGGAGGTTCCCTCCTCAACCTGTTCCCTTGTCTGCACTGTTGACCTCCTGTGGGCTCAACTGCCCTGGCACGTGGGAGCCCGCTGACTCTCCCCAACTATTGGAACCCCTGCCCAGGAGCCCAATGTTCAATTCTCTGACAGCTCCTTCGCTGACCCCTGATTTGAGGGATGGCCCCACCTCTGTCAGAAGATGGCAAGGACTGTCCCCCAGCGTCCCCAGCTTTAGGGTGGCCAATGTGCTGTAAAGTGGGCCCTCTTTTGGGTGTGCACTATGTTCTCAGCGCCCACCCTAAACCGCCCTCCCTGTGCCTTGGGGGGATGCCAGGCCTGAAAGTCTAGAACCTGCTGCAGACCCACAGTAGGAAATGTTTGCTTTTGGCTCTCTTTTTACCTTATAAAACTGGGGTGAGAGGTCTAAAATTGTGGTGACCTTTCCAACAGATGACTTCCTCAGTATAGGATGGAAACTGCCCATTCGAACTACTGGTCCATGTTGGCCCCAGCAACTGGCTCTTCCTGTTTTAGAACATTCCCACTCCAGACACCGTGGGGTATCGCCTCACCAGCTTTCCACTAGACAACAGTCACCAGCCCCCACTTTGGTTGTATGTATGTGGTTGATACTACCCAGCTGAAGACCGAATTACCTGCAATCTCTTGAGAATGGGATAAGTATTGGACATTTCACTCAAAGCTAACAAGCATGCTTCCTGAGTAGGTGTTCTCTCACTCACCATGTACATTTGTCTACTTGGGCTTATATATTTTTTTCATGTAATGTTTCACCCATTTAACTGATGGCCACCTTCCTCACTGAGGCCCTGAGAGCATCACAGGTATGTCTGGGGAGACTGACAAAGCACAAATTTATGCTTATGATTACTGTTTGGTTCCCAAGACTAATCATGTAAATTTTAAAAGCCAACAAAACCCCTGAGTCCTTTGGTCGTGCTTAAAGTCCCAGAGGATAGCAGCCATCAGTTAAAGAGATAGTTAAGTTGAAACTAGAAAGGTAAATGCAGACCCGATCTATCCTCTTGTGGGTCTTTAGAACTTGGAAGAGTTAGAAAAAAAAGAGTTCTTTATAGGTTACAAGCTAAAGAGGGACCATTTGCACAGTTTGGACAAAATAGAAGTACTCTTACCAATAAATATGTTTCAAAAAGACAAATAAAGCTCTCCCCATTTGATGGCTCCAGATCCTGGCAAGAAGTGATGGGCACAGGCACTATGTACAGAGTGTAAACAGTAAGGCCCTTGGGACATAATGAGGGGCAGGGCCAGGTGATGGGGTATACACGGAGGAGCCTCTGTAGGGGGGAGTGGATCCATGGGTAAATACAACAGTCTTGTAGGATGGTCATCCAATCTGCCACCAAAGCTTGTTGGTGGTGGCGGCAGGTCTACTGGGTCCCTCCAGTCAGCAGTAAGGAGAAATCATATCCATTGAGAAGCCCTGGTCCCACTGACTTTTTCCCTAGGGAAGGCATTGGGGACAGCCAGGCAGGGCCTCTGCCCCCTTCCTCCCTAAGAGGAGGGGCAGGCCTGTCTCGGCACACTTGAGGCTGCATGTCCAGCGTTCAGGGCACGGATGGGGCAGTGTTTCTCAAACAGGGGTTGGGAGCAAATGGCCCCCGCGAATCCGCAGTCCCTTCCTCCAAGAGGAGAAGCTCCAGGCACTCCTATCCAGGAGGGGGCCACAACTTTTCACCTTTCCAGGGCCCTACCACCGCCTCAGTTCCTTAGGGAGGCCAGAGCAGCTGCCCTGATCAGTGTCCCGGTCCCTGATCCGGCCTGACCTTTTGAACATAGCCAGCCTCCCTTCTGCCCTCTCTCCCTTCCCCTACCCGCAGCCCCTTTCCTCCTCCCCCAGCACACTTCCCGGCCTCGCTCGGGGTCCTTAAATATCAGTCTCCCGGAGATTGCTGTAGTCGGCCAGCTCATAGGCCTGGCAGGTGGCGCCCTCGACCACGTCGTGTGGGACTCCCAGGGACACCGCCTCCACCTCCGCCCTCAGGGTGCTGGCGGCCTCTGCGCGCTGCGCGCTCCCGGCGCGGATCTTGTGCGACAGGCTGGAGACCTTGGCACGCAGCTGGGTGGTGGGTCTCCGGAACGGCCCGAGCAGCCGCCACTCGAGGAAGGCGCAGGGCGGCTTTCGACGACCGGCGACAGGTGCATGCGCTTCGGGCGTGCGGGGGGAGTCGGGGGCCGAGGGCGCGGTAAGGGCCAGTGGGGCGCCAGGAGGCGCGGCGTCGCGGCCCGGAGCAAAGTCCGGGCGCGGGCCGCTGGTCGAGCCCCGCCAGTGGTGGCTGTAGACGCGCCAGAGGGGACGCCGCCGCCGGCGACGCCGGCACTGACAGCGCAGCAGGCGCAGGAAGGCGCGCTTGAACTCGCGGCTGGAGCAAGGGTAGATGAGCGGGTTCACGCAGCTGTTGAAGTAGCCGAGCCAGAAGATGACCTTGAAGACGCCCTCCGACGGCTTCAGCTGCGGGAACAGGGAGCCTGCGGGGGAGGGGAGAGCAGAGACCCACGCCCGTTAGAGGGACGCTTGAGGAGAGGGAGGCCCAGGCAGCCCCTGCGCACGAAGACCTCAACCAGGGGCCCCGAGTCATGAACCCGGGGCTCTCAAGGTATCTCCCTCCAAGGGGTCCTTGATATAATTCACGGGGTCCATGAGCTTGGATAAGGAAAAACCATCTTCCATTTTACTCCCATCTACCTGATACTGTTCATTTCCCCCACGACGAGTGCCGGCAAAAAAAACCCCAGCAGCAGGAGACAAAGCCCTATGCAATCAGGGTTCTTGCAGCTCAAAACACGTGCAAGATTGGCAGTTTCCTAGGATTCGACCCACTATGAGCTGTTCCTGTCAGATATTTTCCTGCCACATTCAGTTGTGGCAGATGCTTTGAAATACTGTCTATGCTGCTCACTATTTGGAAATGACAGATATCAGAATGCACCCCTAGATCCTTTTACTTAATGCCCTAACCTAGAAGCACGTGACTTACTAAGTCACAGATTTCATTCACAAATATTTTGATGTTTTCAACCACATCAGTTTTGTTTGCAATCCTTTGTATTTTAGCTTATGCATCTGAAGCATAACCCATAAGCTTTGAGAAGGGCCCCCTAAGCTTTGCTAGATGCCCAAGGAAGTCTATGACACAAAAAGGGTAAGGGCCTTTGGATTAAATGTTGACCAAGACTTGCCCCACGTCAGGCACCATGTTGCGCTCACATCAAGCTGGGCCCCAGTCCCTGAGTAGCTATGTGTGTAAACTACCAAGGGAACGAAGACAGGGTGATGGTAGTGCCCAGCATGGGGGCGGGGGACTTCCAGGGCTCTCAGAGGGTGGATAGGAGTGCGGTAGGAGGAGGAAGGACAGAGTGTGTTAGGAGTAGAGAGGATAGGTGGCAAGAGGAGTATAAGCTGGGGGCCTGGCAATGTCCTGTGGATACGCCCAGAGAACATCATTTGGGACAGATGGTGAAGGGCCTGAAATGCTGGGAATTTCCACATTTATTTCTGTGTAGTTGGGAGCCATGGATATTTTCAAGCAGGCAAGAGGCAGCCTAGAATTAAGCCTCAATAAACACAAGGCCCATGGCTGTTGGAACGGAGGTTAGTGGGGCTGTCCCAGTGGAAGTGGTCAGGGAAGGCTTCTAGGGATAGCTTGGAGGGAGCAGAGTGCCAGGCAGGAGGGCATGCACTAGGACCTGAGCTGTGTCAGAAAGACCCTCCCCTTCACACACTCTCCTGACATCCCCACCACTGACCTGGGGGGTTGTGTCTTCAAAAGGTACCTGACAAAATGCAAGGGCATGACCCAGATAGCCAAAGTCGCTCTCCTTCTCACACCTTCAGCAGCCGCGGGGGAGGGGTGGTGGCAGGAGCACGCCTACCCCAGGCAAAATTTGCAGGTGCCCATGAGACTGAGTGGGCCAGGGGCAGGGGGCCTTGACAGACCTTGAGCCCTTCTCTCTCCTGCCATGGCCCCCAGAGAAATAAGAGCAGGGTCCACTACCAAGGGGGCAGAGGCACCACGCTCCCCTCTCTGACCTGGGAGCACGTGCCCATCACCCACCTCCCACCATATAGAGAATTCTCGGTGCCAAGATACACAGCGGCAGGGGCCAAAGGAGGCGGGTCGCCCAGCATCACGAGGCACAGGCCCTTGAAACTGCAGTCACACAGTCCTGAGCAAGTTATTAAGCCATCCAAATCTCATGCTTTTTGCAAAATCCAATAATAGTTCTCGGGAAGGGATGTTGTGAAGGTTCATGCATTTTGGAGCGCAGGACTTTGCAGGCTCTTAATAAACACTAGTGTCGCTTTACTTCCCCTCTCTCTCGGGTGGCTTTCGAGAGAGGGCAACTCTGCCCCAGGAAGAGACCCAGTTCCCAGGTCTGGAGAGTAGCCAGAAACAGAAGCCGAGACCTGGTGGGCTTGCGGGGGAGCCTGGGGCACCCATTAGCGTATGCTCAGAAGATACCTTCCTGTGGGAGAGGAGTTAGACAGTTGTCCTTGGAATGTGGGGACCACCAGGGTTGACTTCAGCCTTCAGGAAGGTGGCCCTCTGAATAGCATCCCTCAACGGCTGCAAAGTAAGACCCGGTGCTGAAAATAACTCTGACTCAGGCCACAGTTCTTTTATATTTAGCCCAGGATGACAGATCAGTGGACTATGCTTTCAGCTGCAAGCCCCAGGCTGGCCAGGCGGCATTGTTGTCAGCCTGGTTTTGACTCAGATGGGTGGGCGACAGGCATATTGTTAGCGCGCCCGGGGCCATGCTATAAACACTATTCTATTTCATGCTCAGGCAACCTGCACAGAAGCTTGCTGCAGGCTGGAATTCCTCACACACAAAGGCCTGGGACCCACACTCCAAGATTTTCCTCCTGTATCCTGCTGAGGTTCTTGTCTTACCTTGGGCCCTCCTGGAAGCAGACGCTGAGACAAGGATTCGAGGGCAAGTTGCTCATTGTGGGCAACTGGGGCACCATCCACCGGGAGCTCTGGGATACCAGGAAGGGCAGGAACCTCAGAGCCGTCCCCCCAGCGGGGTGAGGGAGGCAGGGTATCCACAACCACACTCCCATCAATCAGGGTCTGGGCTGCTCCCAGAGGTGTTAATTTCCCACGCTTCCTGCCTGCTGTGTGGGTAGATGATGAGGATTTGGTGGGTGGAGAAAGGCCTTGGGCAAAGACCAGGCAGGTGTTGGGATGGAAGTTGGCTGATGTGCCCTGAAGGTCCGGGGGGTGGCATGGAGGGGACACTGACAGCATCCGGCACAATGGTCCCACATGCTCTCTGCCCACTGTGCGCAGACATCGTGCCCAGGAAATACAGATGCCTGTGCATGGGCGCCGGCTTCCACAGGGAACAGCACCTCTGTCCCCCTCACCAGGGGCAGTTCTGAGCCTCAGAGTCACCTCTGCCCAGAAGGCTGCGCTCTGCCTCCCATGCCACCCTGCACCCATCCTCACTCTCCCTGCTGTCCTGCCCGCACCCCCCACAACACTCTCTCATCAGCTTGAACCTCTGGCCAAGATCTCTGGGGTCCGAGGAGGCTGCAAGCCCACCCTGGCCCTTGGCATGCATGGATGAAATGGGGCACTGTCCCGAGACCCCCGAGGATGGGCACTTGGCTCATGGACATTGTCCCTGCAGTTCTGCCGGTTGTGCAGGCAGCAGTGGGCAAGCCCCTTTCTGGCCACTCCCAGCTTTCTGCTACCCCAAACCCTCTGACTTGTGGCAGCTTAGACTGATCTCGCCTGTGTGCCTGCTCATCTCTCTCTAGCGGCCTGGCACCCACCTGTGCCAGCCCCCGAGCCAGCTACAGGAAAGCCCCAATGAGCAGGTAGGGGCTCTGAGACAAGGCCACTGTCTCTCAGTGCCTGGAAGCCCCCTTTCTGTCCCAACCCGGCTCCCTCTCCCCCCGCCTTCCCTGCTGGCAGAAAGCCCAGCCCTGCTAACTCAACTTGGCAAATGGCATTGGGAAGACGGCCTGTGTGGGACACCCTCCCTCAGCCTCCCACCGCTCCATACTGGTGCCCGGCATCACACCCTTGCTCTCTTTTCTCTTAGGGCTCCCACTTCCTTCAGCAGTCTTCCTTCTGTCTTCCTGTGCATCAGCTGAATGGCCACACTGACTTCTTGCTGCCCTCTGACCACAGTGGGCTCCCTAGGCTTGCCTGGAGGCTTTTGCTCCTGCTCATCCTGGGCTGCACTTCCTCCTTCTTCCACCTGTTAGTGCCAGATGCAAAGACACCTCCACCTGGAAGCCCTCCTCATACCAGCCCTCCCAACCCCACAGTTAGGGGTGCTCTCCTATAGTACATCTTCTCACGTCTAAGTGCCAAGAACACAGCAGGTGACTATCACTTTCCTGTCTATCTTATCTTTTAAAAAATGTTTATTTATTTAAGTAATCTTATACCCAATGTGGGGCTCAAACTCATGACCCTGAGATCAAGAGTCAATTGCTCCTCCCAATTGAGCCCGCTAGGCAGCCCAGGTCTCTCTCATCTCTAAATGGTAACCTCTCCACGCATACTTGGCACATGATTGGTGCTTTGTACCTCGCAACCTCTCTCTTGGTCACACCCTGCATCCCATCCATCACCAGCTCCTACTGGTCCTGGAATCCCCCCAACTTGGTGCCACCCCCTGGTCCCGGCTACTATCATCATGTACCCAAAGTGCCCTTCTAAGTGGGTCCCTTACACCTGTCCCTGTGCCCCTGCACCTTGTTCTCTCCACAGCAGCTGGGGGGGGGGGATCCTTTTACTTATTATTTTTTTTTAAAGATTCACTCATTTGAGGGAGAGAAACCAAGCAGCCGAGCTTGGAGTTGACATGGGGTGATCCCACCACCCATGAGACCAGGTCCCAAGCCGAAACCGTGAGTCAGATGCCCAACCAACGGAGCCAGCCAGGCGCCCCTGGGGGGATCCTTTTAAAAGAAAAACGTGAGCATTTTCATTTCTTCACTTAAAACCCATTTTCCACTGTTGATGGCAGATTCTCGTCCTCTTTTATCTGCACTTTAACCTTCTGCCAGCCCCTTGGATTTCTCCCGTCACCCCTGTTTAGCTGAGACTCCTAGTCACTCACACCTCCCCCGTCCCCTTCTCAACCCTCCCTCATCCACACACTTCTAGATTTCGGTCGTACCTATTCATCCAGATGTGGTCCACCCACTCCCTGCATACGTTACGGTCCTGACCACAGCTCTGTCTGGGGCTTCCAGGGACCTCGCTGTTCACCCTCAGCCCACTCTCCCCAAGTCCGGCACCAGCTCCTTGAGCCTTTACTCCATCCTTTGGCGTCTTCTGGAGCTGCTGATCTCACTTCCCCTTTCACAGAGAAAACAGAAGCCAAGAACTTGCGCATCTGCTCAAGCCTTCCTCCCTTTGCCTCCACGGTGTCCCCTCCTGCCCAAGGTCAGCATGCCTGCTTGTGTGGCGGTGTGCCCCATCCATCCATCCCCTTCAAGCGCGCCCCTGTCCCAGCTGCACCGTCTCTGCTGGTTCTCAGGCTAAACCTCATTCTCTCTATTCCTTCTGTCCACACCTGCCTACCTCCCTCTCCCCACCAACTTTTCGCTGCTTTGCCGTACAGCTCTTCTCCTCTCAGGCCCCCGACCTGTGAACACTGCTCTCATCCCTCCCAGACTCCTCTCGTCTCACCCGTGGCTCCCAGGGTGCACACTCTTGGATTTTCTAATCCGTATAGATTCTTCCTGCTGGTGCTTCTGCATGCCCCCACTGCTAAATGTAGGAGTGTCCTTCTCAGAAGAGTCTGGAATCTCCTCCCTTTGCGTTGTCCTGGCAATTTCATGGGTTTAAATACTGCCTTCAGACTGATAATGCCCATAAGTTCTATCTCCAGCTCAGAATGTTCTCCCAAATTCCAGACTCAGATCCAGCTGCCTCCCAGACCTCTCCACGTGGGTGTCTACTGGCATTTCACAATTATCCTGACCTCATGAAGCTTACATTTTACTGGGCAAGGCTGGCGACACACAGGATAAACAAGGACAATGCAAATGTATCATATGATAAAATGTGCTAAGGAGAAGCAAAGCAGGGAAGGAAGATATGAGGTATGTATGTGTTTGTGTGTCTGTCTGTGGTGATACAGATTTTGGATAAGGTGGCCAGAAAAGACCTGCTGAGGATGTGACATTTGAGTAAAGAGCTGAATAGAGGCCTGTGGACATCTGGGGGAAAAGCATTTCAGGCAGTGGGAACAGCCAGTGCAAAGGCCCTGGGGTGTCCCTGGCATGTTTGCAGAACAATGATGAGGCTAGTAGTTACAGAATGGAGTCACTGAGGGCAGAGAGGAAGGACGCAAGGTCAAAACTCAATAGCTACCCTCCTCCCTGTGCGTATACCCTTTCTATCCTCAACCTGGCAGCTAGAGCGATTCTTTAAAAATATAAATGGATCAAGTCACTCCTTAGATTCCAAAACCCTCTAAAGCTACTCTTCCTCCTCAGAGTAAGAGCCTATGACCTACACACCTTGACATGTGGCCCTGCAGTCCCTCTGCCATCCCCCCTTCCTACCCCCTGACTCCATTCCAGTCATACTGCCCTCCATGTTGCTTCTTGGATATGCCGACACACTCCCACCACAGGGCCTTTGCACTTGCTTTTCATCATCATCCTCTTCACCCAGATATCCACATGGCTCGTGCCCTCACCATTGCAGTGAGGTCTCCCTGGCTTCCCTGTAAAATCGCATTGCCCTCCCCCACCCCAGCACTTCCCATCCCCCTCAACTGGGGCTATTGCTGTCCATGGCACCTACCGCCTCCTCCCATACTGTTTGAGTCAGTTTTCATTTTGTCCAGCATCTCTCTCTCTGCAGCCAAGTCCCCAGGGCAGGACTCAAGCCTGTTTTGCTTGGCACTACACCCCCATGGCCCCAAAGCCCTTCTGAGCAAACCAAACACACAGTAGGTGCTAAACACTTGCTGAGTTTGCCCGGTGAGTCCCTCTTCTCTACGCTTCATGTCCAACTGGCCATAACGCCCGGTGCCTTCGATTTTCTCTCTAGCGGGGTGCTGCTTCCCTCCACCTCATTCCTGAAGCCTTTGCTTAGTCTGGCATCTCATTTTGTTTGCATTGCTGTGACAGCCCCCAAGGGTCCTGTGGCCGCTCCACTCTGCACACAGCTGCTGGAGGCTTTTTCCAAAGTTGGTTTCTCCCCTTAAACCTCTGAAGCATCTACATGGCTTCCAACAGGTCTAAGGACCAAGCCCAAGCTTTCTTGTGTTGCATTCAAGGCTTTTCAGGACCCAGTGCTGTCTGCAGCTCACTCCCCTCCAAATTTGGCCAGAAGCCAAAGGAAGAAGCTGTGAGCAGGTCCTCACACAGGGGCAGGGCTCCTTCTGCCTTTCTGCCTGGCCCCAACTATTTCCTCCCTCCCAGCCCTTGAGCCTTGGGGCAGGTGTTCTCCCCATCAAGCCTGGGTTAAATGCGCTTTTATGCAAGCCCGCATTTTAATAAAATTTGTTACTGCTCTATCTAGCTCCCGCCCCCCCCCCCAGATGATCAGTTTCTTGAAGGCAGCAATGAGATTGATGGCTGTTTCCATCCCAGCCTCTAACACAAGTGCCTGACCCAAGCAGGGGCTGAGGGGTTGCTGAGGGGTAGTAAGAATGCACAGACCCAACTCCTGCTTACTTCTCTCTTCTCCTTGAGCTTGCTGTCATGTAAGTGTCCCATCAGGCTTGCTGCCACCTGCCTTCCCCCTTTCCCTATATCGGGGTACCTCTATCAGGAGTCTAACCTAATGTCGAGGGGGGCTGGGGAGCCACTAGCCACAAGAGGTAGGGAGTTTGCTATGTCAGCAGGCAGGCTCATTCTATGGCACATTGGCTGGGCCAGCCTCGCCCACACTGTTGGGGAAACTGAGGTTTGTGTTTGCAACCTTGATGATCACAAGCCTGTCTCCATGCCTAAGGACCAGAGACGTCCAGGTCTAGGAGATGCTACTGAGATGCTGGTTAGGTTAGAGCTGACCGATCTGGCCAGGCCTCGCTGGGAAGTGACAGTTCTGAGGCCATGGAGCGGACTGCGTGATTTACAGCCCTCTTCTGGCATCACCAGAAGGGAACTTGTTCTTGGCAAAATGTCAGAATTCACAGCCAGGCTTGCTTATAACTTGCAGTCGACCATGAAATGTCAGGCTGCACCCCAGCCTGCCCCTTTCCCACTCATTCCATCACTGGGGACTTTTCTATCCACAGACTGCCATTCTCTCTGGCCAGAGAGATGGAGTGCGGCTGGAAATACCACATTCTCCTGGATAGTTGGGTGTCTTCTTGCCAGTAGGGGTAGGAGAGAAGGAATTCCCTGCCTTTTGCTCCCTTTCTTTCTCCCCCTTCTTTCGACTGCTTGCTCAGTGGCTCTGACTCTGAAGCTCAATAGTTCCTGTGTCAAGAGAGTCTGGGAGCTGCTGGCAGATTTTTTTGCTCTACTCTCTAATCAAGCCCCCTTGAGCTGAGACCTAAAGACCCCAATGGGGAACTGAGCCATGCATCTATCTGAGGAAAGAGCATGCCAGACACTGGGAAGGAAATGTGCAAAGGCCCTGAGGCAAGAGGGAACCTGAGAAGTTGGACAACCAAGAAGTTGGGATCACTGGAACAAAGAAGGGGAAAGGAAGAGTGGTAGGAGATAAGGCCATTTTGAAGTAGGCACAATCACGGAAGGCTGTCAGGAAGAGGTGACCGGGCTAGGGGCCTGGTCTTCAATGGATTGTGAGAACATGCAGGGTTGAGGGCACTGCGGGGCCAGCTGTGCCAAGCCAATTCTCTTGAATTCCTTGCATCGCCAATTTTCCATGGCGAGAGGTAGTCAGCAGGTCCCCTGGCTCGAGATGGACTGGGAATAGGTCAGAAATCCTGTGCCCCCATGTTTGCCTCAGGACCAATGAACTCTGTGGGGCTGGTGGAGAACTATGTTTAGCCCTGGACACTCTCCTATGGCTGCAGGGATGTGGGCAGAGGGGCGCCTCCTAGGCACATCCCGTCAGCGGTGTATTTTTTTTTTTTTTTAACCAAAGAATAAAATGTACTTCCTAGCTCTGTCTGCTGAATCAGGGGCCAACTCAGTCTCACTGAGCAGCTGAGAGCTCAGATGGTGATCTTTAAAAGATCATTTGCCACTAAAAGAGACCAAGGCTCTTTAGAGAAATGGCTGCTTCCAGGTTCTGGGGGAGGAGAAGCATGAACTGAGCCCGAGACAGCTTATCAGGCACCTGAGCTCCTGACTGCTCGGAACAGCACAAAAGGGACGAATTCTTGGCCCGAACACCGAACCTTCTCTGATCGAGCCAGTTTACAGGAAGTACACGGAACAGAGGGACACACCGAATGGCCCTGCGGGGACACAGACTCCAGACCGAGAGCACCTCTTCGGGACACATGATCAGGTTTCTTCACTAAATAAATTGCAAGGAGAAGGTGGGAGGAGGGGAATCTCACCAATTAAAGAGGCCTTGACGGCAAATCGGCCACACAGCACATGCACCTTTCTCAGATCCTGACTCAAACAAACTACAAATCTGTGAGGCAACTGGCCAGGCCTGAACACTAAGTAGACCGTATTTGTTTACTATTAAACAATAATTTTTATGTGTTATAATGGGTGTGGTTATTTTTTGAAAAAAGTTCTTGTGTTCTAGAAATGTATATTGAAGAATTTGCAGATGAACTGGTATGGTGTGTGGATGTTCTTCAAAATAATCCTCGGAAACAGAACAAAGCATAACAAAATCCTCAGCGCTGGGGCGGCGGGTGCGGTTTGCAATGGCCACGGCTGGCCTTGGGTTGACACTGTCGAAGCTAGGTCATCGGGATCAAAGAGAGCAATGGCGGGGGCTGACGGCTGGGGGCAAGGGGGATAGGGGGCTGCTGATCAATAAGCATAAATAAAGTCTCACTCAAGATGAATGCATTCTAGAGCTCCACTGGGCAACACTGTCTACAATTCACATAGTGTATTATACACTTCAAAACCTGGTAAGAAGGTTGATCTCATGTTAAGTGTTATCCTAATAAAAGAAAACCAGAAAAAAAGGGAGGGGGTGCTTGCTTTACCACTCAGACCCTTGGCATGGGGGGATGTGAAGAGGCCATGGGATCTCCCACTTCCGCCCTCTACACACATTTACTGAGCATCTACTATGTACCAGGTGCCGTGGAGGCACAGTTAGGAGATGTCACACCAGCCCTTTCTTTAGGCATTCGGGCCAGGGGATAGTGATGCAGTGCACTGCTAAGGACGGGCCAGCAAGCATCCCGTACCATGCCCCCTGTGACCACAGGCCCCCGTGTGCAGAGAGGAGTCCTTTGACATTTGGCCAACACTCAGACACTTGTGAAGAATCTACCCTCTGTAGCTGGCTGTCCACGTGTGCTTTCCAGTATGGACACTGATTCCTCAGCGTGGCTCCAGCCTCTCTTCTGTCTCCTCCTTCTCTCGTTCTAATTAAGGCATTGGATAATGATAGTCAAGTCATAAAGCACATACACTTTAAGAGTATAGCTTGACGACCTCACATGCTAATGTAGTCACTGCCTAGACCGAGATCTAGAACATTCCCAGCCCTTCAGAAGGTTTCTTTGCTCTCTCTTCCAGTTGATACATATACCCGCCATCCTGACTTTTATCATCAGTTAGTTTTGCCTGCTTTCGAATTTTGTATACACAGAATCATGTAGTCTGTGTGCTTTTAACTTCAGATCTGGCTTCCTCTGTCTAGCACAGTGTGCCTGAAATTCATCCACGTTGCTGTGGGCAGCACGGTCGTTATTTTTCCTAGCTGTATAGTAGTTCGGACAATGACTACAGCACAATTTATTTCCCCCTTCTCCTGCTGATGGCATCCTGTCACATCTCATGACTCCTCTTCCCATGGACTCTCCCCAGGCCACAGGGCCCCCCACAAATACCTCCACTTTTCTACATCTGTGTATATACAATTCCTCTGGCCTCACACTTTGCAATATGTGTAAGAATGCTAGCAGTTACAATGTCCTGGGGTCAAAGCTTATGCAGAATATTTGGGGAGCAGGAAGGAGTAACCAAATCTAGAGGTGGGCAGGCACGGTGGCAGTATCACAGGGCTGAGCCTGACAGTCCTGGCTCACAGATGGCTTGGAGGTGGGGGTCTGGGACTGTGGCTAGACTGTGCTGGGACTTCTCACATCTGTGCCTCCAGAAGGCTTGTCCACCTTGAGGCGTATCTGGGAGGGCACCGTGGGCTCTGAGCCTCTGAGGCTACTTTGCATGGCCGAGAACATTTGGAGGCCAACTCAGAGGCCAGTGACCTGCCCGACAGAAGGGAGCTCGGAGTGCAGCACAGGGGTCTGTCTGGGTTCACTAGGAATAATAGAGGGTGGGGCTGTGTGTGTGTGTGTGTGTGTGTGTGTGTGTGTGTAGGTCCCAGGGGACAGGCCACCGCTGGGGATTTTTAAGGGGGCGCTGGGCCTGATGCAGTGAAGCGTCCCTGCTGTGACGAGGGAAGATGTGGGTCCGGAGGGGCCTGGGAGAGGGAGGGGGCTCTTGTGCAGATGGGTGCTTTGGGGCAAGGTCTCCCCAGTTCCTCTGTTCCCCTCTTGCTCACAGTGATTTCTGGCCCAGACCTCTGGGGTGAGAGGCCTCCTGCACAGAGTGCCCTGGGGCAGAGGCTTTCATCAGGGGCCCTTCCTGACCGCCCCCACCCCTACCACAGCCCCTTCCCCCACAGAAGTCTGCAGGCCAGAACTGCTGCCCACTCCACACACGCATTCCCTAAGTTTGGGTTCCTCCTGACGTCAGGAGGGACCTTTACATGCTGTCCTCACGTCAGCTTGCTGAGGGGAGAGCAGGGGCTGCCTGTCTGTCACGGGCAGGACTGCCACGAGCCCCTCCTCCAAAAGCCCCAAGGATTAGTGACCTTATATTCTGTCATTCAGCCTGGAACACCTTCAAGAGTGAAAGGGGAGCCCTGCTAGAAATCACACCAGTCAGCAGGCATAACGGGCTGTCCTGGGCAAACCAGGGTGTGGGGGCACGCTGCTGGAGAGGATGGCTCAGCGCAGCGCCAGCAGAGAAGGCCCAGACAGACAGGTGGGGACCCCCTCACGAGGGCAAGTGATGCATCTCGTGTTCATACAACTCCCTGAGGGCCCCGGAAGGAACCGATACCTTCCTTCCTGGCCTTGCTGACTGGCATCTCGGGGTCAGACAGGTGACAGACAATGGTTGTGGCTCGTGCTTCTACTCAGTTTTGAGTGCAGACCAGCGGGGGAGGGGCACCCTGGGTCTGTTCGACAACCCCTTTGTTTCCTCGGGCTATGGCCCTGGCCAGCACACACTGTTCTTTCTCAATCCTTCCACCTCTGGTGCTCATCATACCTGGTCTGGGAATAGGGGTCAGAGGGGAGGGAGATGCCACTCTTCCTGGTGGCCCCCTCCTCTGCCTCCTTCTGATTCCTTCAAAGTGGGTTCTCTCTGAAGCGCTATCCGCAGCCCTGCTCCTCTCTTTGTCCCTCCATCTTCTTTCTGGGAGACTGTACCCTATGCTCCTGCTTTGGCCAACCACCGCTTTCTGGGTCCCCTTTATCTAAGTTCTCAAGCTCTTCTCCCCCGACTGCATCTTGGCACTTCCGGACCAACATATGCCAGCCCCTTGGATTCTACATTCCTCCCCAAAGTTGCTGCTCAGAATTGTCCCTGTTCCTTCTAAGGAACCTCCCTTCTCCCAGGCCTGAGCCCAGGACCTCCTGGCCCCTTCTCCCTTTCGCTCAGCCCTCAAGCCACTCCCACTGCCACTGAAGGCCCCGCCCTCCCAGCCACACCATGGCAGAGGCAAATGGGAATATTCTGTCTCCCAGCTTGGCCTCTATCCTGCTTGCTCACTATTGCCAGATTCCACTCAGCTTGGCGCCACCCGCGGCCCTGGGCTCTGCTCCGGGGCTGAGGAGGCTGGGCACAACCCAGACTGGCAGGAAGGAAGAGACAAGGACATGTTGGGGGCCCCATGCCAAATGTGAGGAGCAGCAGAGATGGAGGGAGTGAAAAAGAGCCAAAGGCCATGGAATTTTAGGGGTGACTTCCTGGAAGAGGAGTACATGCTCTAAGCCTCAAAAAAACAAAAATGAAAACAAAACAAAACAAAAAACAAAAAACCCCAAAACCCAAAAACAAAAATAGCAGTCCTTTGTAGTGTTGACCGAAACAGTGAAAAATATGAAAAATCAAATGCTCAGCATAAGACTACATAACATACCATGGAATACTCTGGAATAGGATATCTACTGCTGCTACAGTGAATCAGCATGGGTAAATCTCAGCGAGGTAACGTTCCATGAGAAAGGCAAGCTGAGGAATGGTGTGCACAGCATAATGCCTTTTACATAAATCCTAAAGGCCAACTAGACAATACTGTACATGGCTATAGACATAGATACTTGTGCTAAGAGTATAAACAGATGAGCAGGGTGATGGACCTCAGATTTACCTCTGGGGAGGGAGGGAGAACAGGAGGAAGGGACAGCAGGAGGGAACTTACTTTTGGCTGTGTTCTATTTCTTTGAAAAGAGAAACAGAGAAAAGGATCTGAGGCAAATATGGCAACATGTTAACATCTGTTCTGTATGGGAGATGCTCGTATATCATTTTCTCCTTATCTGTGCATCATTCTGTAACTGGAAATTTTAAAAGAAGTTAAAAGAACATAATGGGAGGTGGCATTATGTACACAGCTTGGTCATTCCCCATGGTGCGGGCGGTGTGAAGCGAGGGGCATGGACAAAATGAGGGCACCCGGGATGGGGCACGGCTGGGCAGAGACAGTGCAAGGGTTGGTTGGTGGGAGAGAGGAGCCTGGGTGGGGAGCTTGGTGGCGAGGGTACTATATCGAGGGCAGGTGTCTAAAGTGGGGGGCACATAACTTTCTCCTGACTGCCTACCTGTCCCCTCCCCAAGTGTGTTGCTTAGCGTCCGTGTCTCCCTACACCCCCAGAGCAGCCTCGGGCTGGCTGATACTCAAGTCAGTGATGGATTCAGTGAGTCGCTAGTACAAAAGCAGTAGTTTGCGGGGCGCTCGTGACAAGCAATGGTTAGATTTATGCATAACAGCTCACCGAGCTCTCCAGATGGCCCTGCAGGTGGGCACTGTCACCATCACTACCACCCCAATTTTCTAGACGAGGACACAGAGGCATAGAGAGGTTCGGGGACTTGTGCAAAGTTCGGGAGCCAGTCAGGGGTGGAGCTGGGATTTGAGCCCAGGCTGTCTGGTGCCAGAGCCCGTGGTCCTTGTTGCTGTGCCACTTTGTTCCTCACATGCCAGGCGCTGTGCTGGACACCGTGGATTTGTTAATGACACAGGCCCTGCCCTTGAAGAGCTTTGGGGCCAGTGCGGGGGCGGGGGTATGTGTGTCAGACACCAACCAAGCAGCACGTAGGCGACAGTAAAGGAAGAGAAACTTGTGTCCCAAGGGAGAGAGTACAGAGAAGGACGCACTGAGGCTGGGGCATCTGGGGAGACCTCTCTGAAGAGGGGGCATTTAAAAGGACGCATTCAGTTAGCCAGGAGGGGGTGGGGAGGGCAGGTGGGGGAGGGAGAGCAAGTGCAAGGGCAGGAGCTCCGCGTGGGTAAGGAACCAGAGGAGGGTCAGGGAAGCCAAAGCTTGCAGTGACAAAGGGCAGGGAAGCAAAGCCGTGAGGGCATCACCCAGGGCCCTCCTTCCAGGAGGGGGACCATGTGTCCGGGTTTGCCCCACTGCCCCCACTGTCTCCATTTGTGCCTGTAATTCCAGCATATATATTAATAATGTCTCATTTTGGTTTGGACAATAATAAATTTGGAGGTCACCCTCTCACAGGCCATGGTGGAGAGTCTGGATTTTGTTCCCAGGGCAGTTGGAGAGCATGGAGGGGTTTTAGTGGAGAGTGACATTCTAATTTTATAATATATAAAGTTCACCATGGCTGCTGTGTGGAGAGAGCCTGCAGGGGAGCAGGGGAGAAGCCATTGTCTCCTTCCTGACTTCGCCGCAGAGTGTGGAAGGAGAGAGGCCTGGGAAACACAGGGAAGGCCCGGCTTGGCCTGGCTGAGGTTGCAGCCATGGGCAAAATGACTCAGGGCAAATAAGAGACGATCCTCCCCTTTTCCTCCCTGTGCTGACCCCGCCCCAAGGTTTCCAGGAGGGACCTTCAGGGGTGGGACAGCCCCTGAGAACAGCTGCCCACCTCCCAGGACTTCAGGGAGGCTGCTGAAAGAAATAGGAAAGTTCTCGAAAGACTTAAGGACTCAGTCAATGTCAGACACAATGTTGAATGATATTAACTTTCCCTCTGATAATTTTCCCTATCCCTTCCTTACCCACACAGCACGCCCCCCACACCCCCAAAAAGAGATTTCAGAAGCTGGAGCCCAGTACATTCACAAACACCAGGTGGGGAGGGTCTCCCTGGAGAAAGCAGAGGGCTTACAGTCCCTGCCGATGTAGGGGCTTAGGGCACTTGCATGAATGGAGGCCCTCCCGCTGTGCACCCACTTCCCAGAGGCATTTGTATCTGTGTGTGTTGGGTGGGGCAGAGGAACAACTACACTGCCGACCACCTACCATGGGGCAGACACCCACACAGATCTCTTATATTTAGGAGTTCAGGAGTGTTAAAACAAACCCCGGGCTTGTCAGCTTGTTCTGGCCATTCAGATGGGGAAGGACAGTAGTCCGAAGCCAGCAAAACAACTCTGCAAGCACGAGGGGCCTCTCATTTGTCCACCATAAAGTGTACCTGCCTAAGAGACCGGGGAGGTTGCTAAACCATCCTTCTGCGCACAGGTGGAGAGTCACTTCCGCCTGGGAAGTCCATCCCAGACTGGGTGCCAGGAAGGCACAGCCGCAGGTTCAAGGAGGGAAGGCAGGGGCTGGTGGGAGACGGGTCACTCACCAAGCGGCAGGACGAAGAAGAAAGGGAACCAGCAGAGCACGAAAACGCCCACGACGATGGCCAAAGTCTTGGCCGCCTTCTTCTCACGGGAGAACTTGAGCAGGCGCACGGACAGGGAGCTGCGGAAGGTGTGGCCCTTGGCGCTGCGCAGGCCGTGCGCCCCGTCTGCAGTGCCGGTGCTGGCTCCGCGACAGTGGATGCGCAGCACCACCTCGGAGGCCTTGCCTCGCTCTCTCTTGACGCCTGCCTCGAGGCTGCGCGTGGTGCTTCGCGCTACCACATACACACGGCAGTACATGACCACGATGACGGCCATGGGCAGGTAGAAAGAGCACACAGACGAGAAGACTGCGTAGCCTGCCTCCTCCGTGATGCCGCAGAAGCGCTCATCAGGTGGCACGGGCTCCTTCCAGCCCAGCAGCGGCCCCACGGACACCACGAGGGCTACAGCCCAGAGCAGTGCCAGGATGGCGGCCGCCTTGCGCTCGGTCATGATCGCCGGGTATTTGAGCGAGTGTCGCACGCCTACGTAGCGGTCCACTGAGATGGTGCAGAGGCTGAGGATGGAGGCGGTGCAGCACAGCACGTCCACAGCGGCCCACACGTCGCAGAAGGCCCGGCCGAAGGCCCAGAAGCCCAGGACCTCCATGGTGGCCGAAAAGGGCAGCACCGTGGCGCTCAGCAGCAGGTCGGCCACGGCCAGGTTCACAATAAAATAGTTGGTGACCGTCTGCAAGTGGCGGTTGCAGGCCACCGAGAGGATGACCAGAAGGTTGCCCGCCACTGCGGTGAGGATGAAGGCGGCGAGGAAGACGCCTACGCCCACGCCCTGCGCGCTCACCACCAGCCCCCCGACGGCCGCCGTGCCATTCACCTCGCCGCCCGCGCCCGTGCCCCCCGGCTCCCCGGCGGAGCTCCGGTTGTCCTCACCGCTCCCCGCGCCCACCACGCCGCCGCCGCCGCCCGCGGCTCCCGGCACGCCGCCCACTGCCGGGCTCTCCGAGGCGGCAGCGCCGCCCGCACCACCCCCGCCGCCGCCGGCGCTGGAGCCCCCCGCGCTGTTGTCTGGGCGGGGTCCCTCGAAACTGACGCTCAGGAGGTCGCGGAAAGTCATCTCAACGCGCGGCCGTCGGGGGCCGGGCCCAGGCGCAGGACGAGCTGCCGGCCAGGAGTGGGGCCCCGGGCATAGCCGCGGGGCTCCGGCTGCAGCCTGGCGCGCGGGTCCCGTCGGGGTCCTGCCGGAGTTCCCGGAGCGCGGAGCGCTGCTGTCCGCTGGCGGAGCGGGGCCGGCCCGGGCGGCTGCTGGGGCTCCCGAGGCTGGCGGCGGACTCGCACCGGAGAGCCGGGGCCGGCGACGCGCGCCTCTCTCTGAGCGTGCCCAGGCGAGCGGGCAGAGCGGCGGCTCCGGGGCCGGGCAGTGCAGGCAAAGCCACTGCGGCGCTCACGACCGGGCGCGGGGGGCGGGACGGAGGAGGGGCAGCTCCGGGAAGGAGGAGGGGGCGGCCGGCGCCGAGGGAGGGGGCGCTCCACGCGCGGGACGAAGGGGCAGCGCGAGTCAGGCAAACGGCAATTCCGGGGTCCCGAGGGGTCGCAGCGCGAGAGCCCGCTCAGACCCCGCCGCAGCCACCCCTGCCCTGCCGCGGGTGCCCACGACCGCCCTCTCTTCCCGCCGTCAGCTCTCGCCCCCTTCCCGCGCCCCTCCCGGGCCTCTTCCCCCTTTTCCCTCCGCCGCGTTCCCCTTCCTCCCGCCCTTTTGCCCAGCCTCTCGGTCACTCGCTGATGCCCTTGGGCGCGGAGCAGAGCCGGGGCGATTCCCGGGTCTAGGGGCTCCCGGGCTCCCCGGCTCCCGGCTCCGGCCGCCAGGGAGCAGCAAGCACCCGGGATCTGCGGACTACGGACTGGAGCGCGCAATACCGAGGCGGTCGCCTCCTGGGACTGTCTGGAGGAATATGCCATAAGTCCTTAACTCCTCTCCGGCCCCTGGCCAGGCGAGGGTCTCAAACGCCTCTGTCCAGTGCGGTGGAATGGAGAGAGCCCGGGGAGAGCTCAGGTGCCAGTGCTGGTCTGTGATGGGAAACGGAACAAGAGACCATTTGGTTGAGGCTCTCGAATCCTGCCCATCGGTTTGCATATACCCCAACTTCTGCATAGTTACTTGACTCCGTATCAGATGTCAGAATAAAGCTTCCTTGTTACACTAAATCAGTGGCCTTCTGGGGAGGGAGAGTTTAAGTACTGGAGGGTGGGAAAGGGCACTTGGCCTGATGGTTACAGAGTGGGGGGCTGGCAGACTGTGTGACTCCACATCTGGGCTGTGTACCCTGTGAGCTCTTTGACTTCTTTCTGTCTCACTTCTTCATCTGTAAAAGGAGGATAAGAATAGATAAGAATAGTGTCTGTTTAATAATGTGAACATTAAATTAGTACATGGTTAAGATCCATGAACAGTGGCTGGGTCTGTTGGCTCTGTGGGACTGGGCAGGGCAGGATTTGGACAAGGAGGGCAGAGGGCAGAGGGTGTGAACCAGGGGCTGGTTTGAACTGGGACCACAGGTGGAGGGATGGGTTTGAGGAGCCTCTTGCTAACTAGCGAGACAGGGTAGGGAGAGACAGAGAGAGATCATTCATTTAACTACTGTAAAATTACTCAGCAGGGCACCATGCTGGCCAGGCTGGGTGGCAGGGGGAACGGAATTGCAGGGAAGATAATAGCACCATGCAGGTGCTAGATGCGGAAGGCTTGCATTGTGCCAGGGAGGGAGGGTCCATGTGGAGAGGTGTCTGGGAAGAGGTGGAGAATCAGGGCCTTGGTGCCCGCTGGCTGTGGATGACCAAGGCAGGATGTTGGAGGGACCTGGATGGGAAGGTGCTTTGGTGAAAAAGCAGAAAATGGTGCAAATGTTGAGAGATGGGTAACCCCACTTCATACTGGCCTCCCCAGCCTGGGAAGCTCAAGCTCTTAGAGTCCTACCTTAGAAACAGCTCTTCCAAGGCTCTCGGTTTCCCCATTATGTCTTCCATCTTTTTACTTGGGTCTTTGAGAATTGACTACAAGAGATAAGGCACGAAAGCCAGGGGAGCCCTGGTGACCCGGCTGGCCTTCAGGTTCTTTGTGATCTAGTGGGCAAGACTTGATTTAAGATGGATCCCAGCACCCGTGTTTCTCTCCTCTTCTTTATGAGAACCCTTTAGAGGGAACTAAAGAAAAAGGAGGAGTTCATCACACAACAGAGATGTTAACCCCCAGGCTGATAAGCCTGGACTTCAGCTCCCGTGAGAGGTTATGAGGGGTTGGAGGAGATCTGGACCTCCTCCCCTCTTGTGAAGACGGTTCAGGCGGTTGTCACCTGCAGAATCAGAATGTTGATGAGGGAGGTGTTCCCCTTGGGTTAAAGCTGCCACTTGCCAGGATCAGTCCTCTATGAAGAACATGGAAATCTGTTCTATGCTCGAGCGGCAAATGAGTCTCCAGTCCTAGCCTGACCTTGAAGCTTACTATAGCTTGACCATTATCCCCACTAATACCAACCTAAGCCTTCCTGATGTCCCTACTTGTGTCATTCAGTCCAGTTACATCCCGTGGTCAGGGCTTGGGGCAACTACCTCTCATTCTCAAAACAGCAGAGTTTGGTACTTAGGACTGGCACCTCTCAGTGGTCCTGGGTCAGGCAGTATGTGAGGAAAGGATGTCATTTGTAGGAAGGAGGTACTTGGTAATCTTTCCTCCCAGCCTGATCCCTCTGTCAACTGAGGCTGCAGGGGACTTGATTATTTATGCTGGTTTTTGCTTAAAATCAATGTATTTGGAGCCTAGTGATTATATGTCCCATCACAGTGGAGATGGTAGATGTTGGGGATGGGCGCCAATGGAATGATACCCCACTCAGAGCCTGGCAAACAGCCCACTGCTCTGGGGACCCTCTTGTGACTGTTCGCTTAGCAGCTGTGTTTGCTTCTGCTCCTAAGAGATCGTCTTTTGTTTTTTTTTAATGTCCTTTAGGAGAGGAAATAAGCTGGGAAGCAGGATATTGGACAAAGTTGGAAGACAGGCTAGCGTGGAAAACTCCCCGAGTGAGGCTGAGATTAGTTGTGGTAGGTTAAAAGCTGTGACAAACAACCCCAAATGTCAGCGGCTTAGCACAATGGAACTTTAGTTCTCATTTACTCCACATCCAGTGGGAAGTTAACCTGGTTGGCAGCGCTCATGGACAGGTCTCCATGAAGCAACTCAGAGATCCAGGCTCCTTCTGAGGCATGGCTCCACTTTTTTCCCAGAGTCTGAGAATTCTCCAGGATCCAAGAGACCTCTTCTAAATTGTCAACATCCAGCTGCCCAACAAGGCCCACCATGCATGCTTCCAGAACAGCTTGCTTAAAAAAAAAAAAAAAAAAAGGTGAGAGTTTGGAATACCATTTGGGAGTGAGCCCCTGATGGCTACAATTCCAACTCCTTCAGCTCTGGAGATATACAAGGAGATTGAAGCAGACAGTGGAGACTCAGCTAGCTAGCATTGCTTTAACCTTCTTGGAGAGTTAGCAATCTCTTTCTAGTAGAATCCAGCCAGTGCCAATGAGAATCTCTCCCTTCCCTTGCCTAGAAGTCTGCTGCTATAATCTGGGTCTTGCAACTGCAAGAATCAGTCTTTCTCGGGGCGCCTGGGTGGCTCAGTTGGTTAAGCGACTGCCTTCGGCTCAGATCATGATCCCGGAGACCCAGGATGGAGCCCCACATCGGGCTCCCTGCTCGGCAGGAAGCCTACTTCTCCTTCTCTCTCTCCCCCTCTGCTTGTGTTCCTTCTCTTGCTGTGTTTCTCTCTGTCAAATAAATAAATAAAATCTTAAAAAAAAAATCAGTATTTCTCATTCCATCACATCTTCTTTGTACCTCCTAGTACAAGGGACATACAAGTTTACTATCTCCTCTGGCCTCTGAGATCAGATTACCCATTGTGGGTAATGCGAGGAACAGTGAGGAAGAGGGTCCAGCCCCTAGGGATATTCTGTGGGAATGAGAAGAATGATGAGAAAGTTCCAGGGATAAACTTTGCTAACCTGACAAATTCTCTGACCCTCAAATAGAGCGGCAAATGCTAATGAGGGAGATTTCCTAACACAGAATTAAAATAGGCCAGTCAACTTGGGAGGAAGTGGCCTATAATCAACTTGAGAGGCCAGGCAGGGTTGCAGGACTCCAATCCCAATTAGGGAGGCTGAGACAACTCCTGCTGGGATGTCAACCTTCCAGCTCACAAATCAGATGGCCCAAAGCCATTTTCCATTTCCTTTCTCCTGGGCCAAGATACTCTGGAGAAGACAGTGAAGAAAGGAGGATTTCCCTTGATGATGATTCCCTGGAGGAATGGAAGGTGGAGGGAAGAAACAAACAAACAAAATCCCAAGTATTAGGAAGTGAGATTGGCTTTCCCCACTTTGGTCTTCTCCGTGCCTTATCCCTTCAGTTCCTACCAATTCCCCCCTCGTCTCTTTTCTGTAAGTCATTCACTGATTCTTGGATCTTCCATCTCCCCATAAATGTAGAATGGTGATAACTGTTCCGCATGGGGATTAAGTGTCTGCAAAAATCCCCCTCCCCTCCTTTTTGGGACCCCCCCATTGTCTTTGATTTATCCCTCTGCAGTGCCTTGTAAGTTCATTGTTTACCCGTGGTGCATGGAGATGGCGGCCTTCTTGGGATTTTCAGTGACTGTGACATGTTTGCCTCTTTGTGCCCAGCAGTGAGTGTAGGCCCGGGCTCTCAAAGTTGCTCAGTGAGTTTGTTCAGTCGTTGAATGAACGTGTGAATCAACAAATGAAGACAGGAAGAACTGTATACCCCTGAGTGTCACTGAGGGTTAGAATGTATGGGAGCCGTCCCTTCGCAAGAGGAGACTAGGGGGCCCTTCACACGTTCTGGGGAGCCTGGTTTGTTTATGGCAGGAGTGGGCACCTTTCTCCCAGGAAGAGGGCTCCTGGAAGGCAGCAGTCGGAGCTGGATTGCAGTGGTACGTGCCCCTGCTCCCCAAAGGGAATAAAAAGTGCCCAGGGTTGGAATGTGTCTGCCATGTTCCTGTGGTTTTCGACTTGGGCTCTTGTCTAGGGCATCAGGCCTTTGAAGGAAGGTGGTTACTGCACTCTGCAGGACCCAGTGCCTTCTCTGATGTGGGCAGAAGGCCCCTCTGGGTCTGTACCCACGTAACAGAGGAACGTCATCCAGCTAATACCCATTTGAAATCATCTGGTCCCACCAACTGGCCACCGAGAGAGTACCAGAGATTATGCAGGGAAATGTTATAGGCAGATTGTTTCCCATTCTTCCTTTTGAAAATCAGAGGCTAAATGTTTTTTTTTTTTTAAGATTTTATTTATTTGACAGAGAGAAACACAGCCAGAGAGGGAACACAAGCAGCGGGAGTGAGAGAGAGAGAAGCAGGCTTCCTGCCAAGCAGGGAGCCCAATGTGGGAGTTGATCCCTGGTCTCTGGGATCATGACCTGAGCCGAAGGCAGTCGCTTAACCAACTGAGCCACCCAGGCGCCCCAAAATGTTGGTGTTTTACAATGACCTCTGAAGCCCCCAGGGATCTGTTCTTTGGCAGTTTAGTTAGGATCACAACCTTGTGTTGTGGGTTGAATGGCGGTTCCCCAAAGGATATGCCCATGTCCTAATCCCTGGAACCTGTGAGTGTTACCATCTTCAGAAAAAGAGTCTGTGCAGATATAACTAAGGTAAGGGCTTTGCGATAAGGAGTTCATCCTGGATTATCAAGGTGGACCTTAAACCCAGTGATAAGCATCCTTCTAAGAGTGAGCCAGAGGGAGATGAGACACCCATACACAGAGGAGAAAGTGATGTGAAAACAGAGGCAGAGAGTGGAGTGATGTGACCCCAAGCCAAGGAAGGCCAAAGATTACTAGCTGCCAGCAGAAGCTGGAAGAGGCAAGGGATGGCTTCTCGCCTGGAGCCTTTGGTGGGACCGAGGCCCTGCTGACATCTTCCCCGCTCGGTTGTGGGGTTTGGCACGTCCAAATCTGTAGCACAGGCTACACATCCAGGTGAGAGTCAAAGCTGCAGGCCTGAGTCTGAAATCTGGAGGCAGGCTAGTGGGCTAGAACCCACATAAGGTTTTTGATGTTACGGTCTTGAGACAGAATTTCTTCTTTGGGAAACCTCAGTTTGTGCTTTCGGGCCTTCCCTTGACTGGGTGAGGCCCACCCACATTATTGAGGGTGACCTCTTTTATTTAAAGTCAACTGATTGTTGGTGTTTATTATATCTATGGAACACCTTCTCTTACACATCTAGATTCGTGTTTGAGACACAAACAGCCCCACAAACACCAGGGCACCAGAGTCTTGCTTTTCTCCTTTGCACGATTGAATTGTGACCCAGTGGGTTTTTATTAGAGAAGTTTCACGTATGGTTTTTAGGGGATCTTGCTCAACTTCTGGGCCCTGTTTTTGACCCTCAGGTTTACCGTGGTTCGGAAGAACCGGGTCAGTTTAATCAGCTCCTGTCATCCTGGATTCAGCCCTGAGGTTCTGACCCATGTGGGTGAAATTGATAACAGCTGAGGTGACTCAGCCTCACACGCACCCAAAGAATTCTCAATTCTTCTACGAATAGTTGCTAGTCTTCTCTGGGTTTAGGGAAATCTTTAATTATAGTTACTAATTCAGTTCTGGTTAATTAATTAATTCTACAGTTATCTCCAGGGCAGGCATGAATCTTTAGAGGTGGCTGGCATTTTGGGATCTTAGGAGCTATTGGGGAAAGCGTAGGGGCTGGACAGGGGAGGAGGAGGGAGGAGTGACTAGAGGCTTGGCGGGGCCGCCATGGAAGGGTAAGGGGGAAGAGGCAGGGATGCTTCTAGGGAAGTAACCACAGGGCAAGGCGAGGGAAGATGGAGGGCAACAAGTCTAGCTTGCTATTACTTTAGTTTCCAAATTGCTCCTTACCTTTGGCCAAAGAGTCTTTCGGTAAAGCAATTTTTAAATCAGAATTTCCTTTGGGGGCCTCTGCACACCGATCAAAATATCTTTCTTATTCCTTTCGTTTTCTAAAGTGTCTCTTCAATGAACAATTTTGTGCAAGTCACATGTTCCCTGGAGTGGCCACTGAAGGTCCAAATGACCCTCGGTGAAGTCACACCATTTAGAAATACAGGTACGAGAATCTGGATTCTAATGAGATTAATTTGTCAGAGGCAGGAGTTTTTCCTGGAAGAGGAGAGGACTTGGATACCCCATGGGAGCTTGCAGTGGTCTGTAGAAAGGTGATGCTTTGACACCTTGTGTCTCTAGGTCCTCAGCCTGACAGCTGGCTATTTCCAAATGCAGACCTGATGATTTGCACTTCCTATGGAAAACCAGAGAGAAGACTCTTTCCGGACAAGGTATTGAGATGGAAGGAGAACCTCCTTCAGCTTTACTGGTGACCCACAGCGGTTTGTCAGAATGGATTCTGGCCCAGTGAGAGCCACAGATTCACCGCTCCATGAGGCCGGCTTGACCTACAGCCTCCAGGGGGCCTCTGCCTGTGTTCTGCCCTGTGGTTCTCCGTCTGGCAACGGATAATTTTGACAGAACAGCACCAAATGGAAGCACAAAAGAGAAGAATGGCCCAGTTCTACCAAGGATGCAAACAACGAGACCTAATCAGAAAACCTGGGCACTAAACTGATAATAGGTATCTAAAGGCTCAATGCAAAGGGAGGGGGAGTTCAGACTATGGCTTGGCTTACCATCCTGGGGTGGATTTGACAAGTCACGAGTAGCAAGGCACAGAGGGCTCATATGTTGTCTGCATATGATGCCCCGGGCCGAAGGCTGGCGTCTACAGGATGGGCAGTGCAGACTGCGTCTTGTTGGGACCTCTGGGAAAACTGTGGATGGAAGTGAAGACCACCTGGATGGGAAAAGACAGAGGCTCTTTATTCAAAGCCCTAATATAGCAAGGGAGTCAGTTACCATTACTTGCACTTGTAAGGCACTCAAAGGCAGACAGGGATTGGGAAGGTGTTCTAGCACAAAGAAGAAGGAAGGCTTCAGGTGTGCCGTGATTGGTGGTGGTGGGCACGGGGACACTGACTAGAAGTGGGGCATCTTATATGATTGGGGGGGAACATCTTTGCCTTTATCCAGCAGGTCCTGGGTGGGAAACAGGTACATGAACTCAAGAAGCTGGAAGTCATTGAACGATTTCTGACCATTCCAGACCAATTGCGGTGAGCATCTGGCTTCCTGGGCTGGTTACTATAGACTGCGGGTAAGAGTTTTATTGTCATCTGGTCTGGCCATCGTCCACTGGCACATTCAGGTTCTCAGGAGATATTGGTGTCTTGCCCCGGTAAGTTCACAGTATGGGTGAGGAAATCAGATGTACACTGAAGGGCAACACTGTATGTGCCTGGACTCAAGGGCTCCCTTGGAGGCCAGGCAGGCTGTGGGCAGGTGTCTGGTCAGAGCAGGCTGACGGGGTTGGCCAATGGCTTTCTTTTGAGAGTAGGTTACCAGTGTAGGGCTGACCCAAGGATGTTGGCTTTATCTCCAACCAGCCCTGATTTAAGCTCTTCCTACTTTTTTTTTTTTTTAAAGATTTTATTTATTTGACAGAAGAAATACAGCCGGAGAGGGAACACAAGCAGGGGGAGTGAGAGAGGGAGAAGCAGGCTTCCCGCCGAGCAGGGAGCCCGATGTGGAACTCGATCCCGGGTCTCCGGGATCATGACCTGAGCCGAAGGCAGTCGCTTAACCAACTGAGCCACCCAGGCGTCCCTCTTCCTACTTTTTAAACATCTCCTTTGGCATTAGAGATCTTCTCAGCTGCACCTGGTACCTTTGGGGGAGTACTTTTAGGTATATTCTAGGGTTGAGGAGGAAGTAGTATGGTTTTGATAATAGGGGGCCAGGGAGCAATTATAGCCTGTAGTCTCTCCCCGTTGTGTGGGAAAGGCATTGTCACACCTGCACACAAAGACGCTATGATGGTCACATCCTCTGACAAGCCAGAGCTGCCCCTGTGCCATTGTGTTAAGAATCAAGATGCTGTGATGTCCCAGGTGGGTAGGGGTGCAGAGAGGGCAGGAATTACAGGGGCTTTGTTCCTTTCATTGTGCAATTTAATGCATTTCCTTCCCCTTGGAAGGTTGATTCTAGGAGTACCTCTAATTCCTAATCTCCAGTTATTACTAATCTAGGGTGACTGAATGGGGAGCAAGATTCTGCCAACAAAACTTCACTTACTGGCTTGCCTCAGTGCCTGAAAGGCCACATCCTGGCTCTGCTCTTGGGTTGATCATTGCCTCCCATTTCCCCATTCATTCATTCATTCATTCACAAATACTTATTACAAGTGTGTACTAGACATCAAACACTTTGCTGGGCAGGGAGTAAAATGTTGAGTAAGATACAGCTTTGACTTCCCTGGATACTGTAGTCTCTCATGGAGACGTTATAAGACATGAGAGTGCAATGAGCCTGGTGAATGAGGAGCACACACAGGGCACTGGGCTGCAGAGGTGGGGCAATGAGGCCGAGGGCCTCTGAGAGGATGCCATTTTGACTGAGACGGGATTTTTAGAAATACTGAGTTTGTGAGGAACAGACAAGTGCTCCTCAGGCAGTAAAAAAGCATGTAGAAAATTCTCAGGCCAGGACAATTTTGGCATTCCTGCCACCAAATGAAGGTTTAGAGTGTAGAGAATGAGGATTGAGGGCTTGAGCTGCAGCTACAGAAGCTGGGGGCCATAGAGAGATGCAGAAAGGTGCCTACATTCGGAATATTTTCTAGGAAACTTTTTATTAAAGCATAATGTATATGGAGAGAACTGCATAGACCATGGATAGATGGCTTGCTGACTTTTCACAAAGTGAACACACTTGTGTAACCGTCCCCCAGATGAAGACATAGTGTGTTATCCCCACTCCTGTCCCACGGGGTGCCGCCAGTGGGCATCTGGACCTCCTCAACTGTCTGGTCCTTGCATGGCCTCTTGGCCAGGAGCTCCTGCAGGATTGTCACTGTTCCTTAGCCCCCCCCCACCCCCGGGCTGATGACACAGTTCGCAGTTGCCTCTTTCACTAGACTTCAGGCTGCCTGAGGGCAGGGGTGTATCTCTTCTGTTCACCCTTGGGTCTCCACTCCGGGCTTGGATCGTTTGTCATGACTGACCCACTGACCATCCAAAATAGAGACCACTCTTTTGATTTAAGAGAACCTCTACTCATAGGCAGTGGCTCCCCATTCCCCTGCACCCATCCTTCCCCATCCTGGGCAATCACTCATCTGCTTTTTTTTTTAAAGATTTATTTGTTTATTTGAGTGAGAGGAGAAGGGCAGAGAGAGAGAATCTCTGAGCACAGAGCCTGCCACAGGGCTCAATCCCCAGGACCCTGAGATCATGACCTGAGCTGAAATCATGAGTTGGATGAGTAATTGAGCCACCAGGAACCCCTCATCTACTTTTTATCTCTCCAGATTTTGCCTATTCGGACCATTTCATTAACATGGTGTTATGGGATTGGCTTCTTTCACTTAACATAGTATTTTAACAATCCAACTATGTTTTGGTATGTTTCCGTACTTTTGTTCACTCTTTTTGTGGCTAAACAACATTTCACTATTTAAGACTGATTTAATGCAACCCATTTAAGAGCATGCAACCCATTTAAGTTGTCTTTTCTGATAAGCTCGTTATCTGGGGTACTTCTGGGGCAGCTACTATTGATTGCCTCTTTTCCTGTGGATGGGTCCAACTTTCTGATTTCTTTGCATCTCGCATAGTTATTTTGTTGAAAGCTGTACATTTAAAATAATACAATATGGCAGGTGTGGAAGTCGAATTCTATCCCCACCCCCAGTGTCGGTTTCTGTCGCTGTTTTTTGTAGATGCTGTTGTTGCTTAATGACTGTTCTGAACGAATTGGGGAAAGTCTGTATTCTTTGTCAGGTGTGGCCGCTGGAGTCTCTGTGTGGTTGGGTTAGCGGTCAGCTAACAATTGGACAGAGCGTTTAAATGTCTGGAAATGATGTCTTACAGTCTTTGCCAAGAGGCTCTAGGTACATCTTGGGGCTTACTTTCAACACTCAGCCAGACCATTGACACCCCTTCCTTAGTTTTCCCTTGTGTGTGTAGATCCTTAGAGTGAGTCAGGGGCGAGAGCTTAGGGTCTTGTCAGGATTTTCCTGAGCCTTGCCCAGCCTTATACACCCAGGTGACCTTCCAGATGCCCAGGAATATGTCAGAGATTTTTCCGAGTACCTATATGGGTATCTCATTCCAAGCTTTTCCTTTTATGTTTTTTTAGTTAGCCTAATATTGCTCCAAGTGTGAGGCATCACCGTAGGTAATGTGGAAGTTAAACACTTGCTTTGAATTGTTTTCAATGTGCCCCCAGGGGGAAAAAATCTTTTCACTCTTTTTTTTTCCTGAGAAAGCCCAGAGTCAGGTCAAAGAGAACTAACCTTATAAGTGGGATCTTCCAAATATAATCAGCTGGGTCAGATAATGACAATTCTTTAGCATTGTGGCTTTGAAACACTCCAGCCCTGTCCTGTTCTTTCTGGTGGCTGCCAGGCTGCTACTTTTTACAGCAAGTGCAGGCTGTTATTTTAGAAAGACCATTCGGAGCCGGAGAGTGGGTGATGGGATGAGGGCAAGTTATCATGGCACAGAGTTCACTGTTCCAAATGTGATTTAGCTGACTTTCTTTGAATACACGCTTTGTTAATAATAAACTCAGGTGAATTTGCAGTGTTCTGAAAAGGTTGGTCCTGATGATTTTTGCTTTTATAGAGGAGACAATTTTCAGAGCTTCTTATTCTGCCATTTTTGCTGTTTGGTCCCTCCTTGTGATACTCTGTAATGTATTCATCTCAGCATTTTTCGATATTTTTCTGCGTTTCTGTTTTCTGTGCTGCTCTTCTCCTTCTCCTCCTTCTCCTTCTCCTTCTCCTTCTCCTTCTCCTCCTTCTCCTTCTCCTTCTCCTTCTCCTTCTCCTTCTCCTTCTCCTTCTCCTTCTCCTTCTCCTTCTTCTTCTTCTTCTTCTTCTTCTTCTTCTTCTTCTAGCAAGTATACATTACAGGTTGTGTTAGATACTTCACAGGTTGTGTGGCATACTTCCTATTGCATCACAGAAGGGACTATATAATAGCCAGTTGTCACATTCTTAGGATGTTAAGAATAAACTACGGGTTCAGGAGCTGTCAGCCTGGTCTTTTGGTTACAAAGTTTCCCCACAAACTTCATTTGAGGCTTTGTGTAGTCATTTGTGGCCTCGACTCACTATTTCTTCTAAGGTTGTGAAATTGTGATTTTTCGAAATCGGCCTTTCCTTCTGCATTTATGAGCTGTGATTCCTCCATGAAGAACTTTCATCAATTATTTCATTTTCTGAAACACACTTTGCAAGGAAAAAGGAAAGAAATGTGATTCTTTTGATTTCTTTTTATATGGTGATAATATTTATAGATAATGTAAACCTTTTTAGAACCTAACATGAAATTGACTATCTTACCCATTTAAGTTGTATAGCTCAGGAGTGATAAGTACATTCATGTTGTTGTTGTGAAAGAGATCCAGAGCTTCTTTTATCTTGCAAATCTGAAACTCTGTACCCATTAGACAACAACTACCCATTGCCCCTCCTCCCAGGCCCTGGTAACCACCATTCTACTTTTTATGAATTGACTACTTTAGACACCTCATATAAGAGGAAGCATCCTGTGTTTGTCTCTTTATTTTTATTTTTATTTATTTATTATTATTTTTAAGATTTTATTTACTGACAGAAAGAAACACAGCTAGAGAGGGAACATAAACAGGGGGAGTGAGAGAGGGAGAAGCAGGCTTCCTGCCTAACAGGGAGCCGGATGCAGAGCTGGATCTAGCCACTCCCGGGATCATGACCTGAGCTGGAGGCAGAGGCTTAACGACTAAGTCACCCAGGCGTCTCTGTGTTTATTGTTTTATGACTGTTTCATTTCACTTAACGAGTTCCCAAGATTCACCCATGTTCTAGCACGAGACAGGATTTCCTCCTTTTTAAAATTTTTTAAAAAGTTTTTTTTTTTTTTTTTTTAATTTGAGAGAGAGCATGCAACGCACGAGTGGGGGAGAGAGGCAGAGGGAGAATCAGACTCCCCACTGAGTAGGGAACCTGATGTGGGGCTCAATCCCAGGACCCTGAGATCATGACCTTAGCTGAAGGCAGACGCTTAGCTAACTGAGCCACCCAGGCACCCCTATTTTAATTAATTAATTAATTAATTAATTAATTGATTGATTATTTTTAAGATTTTATTTATTTGACAGAGAGAAACTCAGCCAGAAAGGGAACACAAGCAGGGGGAGTGAGAAAGGGAGAAGCAGGCTTCCCGCCGAGCAGGGAGCCCGATGTGGGGCTTGATAAGTATCCTGGGTCTCCAGGATCATGACCTGAGCCGAAGGCAGTCACTCAACCAACTGAGCCACCCAGGTGCCCCAATTTTAATTATTTTAAATAGTGGCCATCCTAATGGGTGTAATGTGATTATGTCGTTGTAGTTTTGATTGGCATTTCTCTGAGGTTGATGTTGATCATTATTTTCCCCCATATGCTTATTGGCCACACAGGGTTTTTACTTAGAGTTTATATTTGTACTTCTTTTATCATATGCTGAAAATCAGTTTGATTCCTTATAACTTTATCAAAAGTACTTATTTGTTCTACCTTTGTGTGTATATGTATGTATGTATGTATGTAGATGTGTGTATATTTCAAAATAACTACAGACTGTGGTAGGGCAGAAGAATCCACCCCGACTCCCCAAAGATGTCTCTGTCCCAATCCCTAGAATTTTGTTATGTTTCATGGCAAGGGAAAATTAAGGTTGCAGACAGAATTGCTTACTAATCAGGTGACTTTAAAACAAGGACAGCATTTTGGGTTATCCAGGTGAGCCCAAGGCAGTCCCAAGAGTCTTTAAATGATGATGAGGGAGGCAGAAAATCCAACCAGAGCGATACCTCAGGAGAAAGATTAGACTGGCCATTGCTAGCACTGAACATGGAAGTGGGCCATGAGTCAAGGAATGGGAGAAGCTTCTAGAATCTGGCAAATGCAAGAGAATAGGTTTCCCCTAGAACCTTCAGGAGGGAAAGCAGCCCTGTCAGACGTCTAACCTCTGGAACTGTGAGCCAATAAATTTGCACTATTTTAGGTCTTGGTAATTTATTAGAGCAGCACTAGGAAACTCATGCAGATTTTAGTGCCTGGATGGAAGATGCTGCTGAAACAAAACATGGGCAAAGGCTGGCAGCTGGGAGAATTTTTAGAGCATGATAAGAAGAAAAAGACAAAAACCAAAAACCTAGATCACCCGGAATAGGTTGTTAATAGAAATACAGATCCCGTTGACTCTGTTAGCGCTGACTCAGAAAGGAGTGAGAATCAGGGCAATTGGCTCTGAGGGTGCCTGAACCATCATCAGCAGACCATCGATAGCCACATGGATATTAGAAGAGTTGTCGGCAAGGCTCAGATGGAAATGAGAGACACGGTCTTGGTAACTGGTGGAAAGGGAATCAGCTGAAGCTCACTGAATTGGGTTGTGCAGTTATGTGGAAAGCAACACTTGTAAACGGTGAATTTAGATATTTACATTAAAAAAAAAAGATTTGTTTGTTTGTTTGTTTATTTATTTATTTATTTATTTGACAGAAGGATAGTGAGAGCCAGAGAGTCTAAGCAGGGGGAGCAGCAGAGGGAGAAGGAGAATCAGGCTCCCAGCTGAACAGGGAAACTCATCTGGGGTTCGATCCCAGGACCCTGAGATCATGACCTGAAATCAAGAGTCGGAGGCTTTGAGCCACCCAGGCAACCCCCCCTTTTAAAAAAAATTATATGAAACATTCACATGATTCTAAAATTCCATTCCATCTCTCAAGTTCTCTCTTTCCCCTTATTGCTAACCATTTTAAAAATTAGTTTTTGGCTTACCTTCTGTGATGGACGGAATGTTTGGTCACTCCAAAATTCATAGGTAACATGAATGCAATGGGATGCTATTTGAAAATGAGCCTTTGGGAGGTAATTAGGTCATGAGGTAGGGCTCTAATGATGAGATTAGTGCCCTTATAAGAAGAGACAGGAGAGGTCTTGCTTCCTCCCACTCCCCTCCATGATAGGACATGGCAAGAAGGGACCTGTCTACAAGGCCAAGAAGTGGCTTTCACTAGATGATGGCTTGACCAGCACCTTGATTTTGGATTTTCCAGCCTCCAGAACTGTGAAGAATAAATGCTTGTTGCTTAAACCACCCAGTGGATGATTTTTTTAAAGAAAAACCTGAACTAAGATCTCTTCTTTTTGGATAAATACACACACACACACACACACACACACACACAACTACCACCATTGACACTTTCTTTTCTTTCTTATACACACACAGCAAATGATACACATTATCTGGTACCTTGCTTTTCTCTCTTTTCAAACAAATTATTTCAGAGATCATTTTTTTATTAGAGAAGCAGATCTTGTCGCTTCCTTTTGACATAGTACCCCGTTGTACAGATGAGCTGTAATGTGTTTAACCACGTCCCTATTGCTGGATACTTAATTGTTTCCTGTCTTTCACTGTTACAAATAATGCTGCTGTGACTAGCTTTATTCCTACAGCTTGCTGTATTTTTGAGCTATATAACATTTTGCTGTATTTTTCCATATTGGGATCAATTCCTAGAAGTGAGATAGCTGCATCAAAAGAGTCAGTGCATATGTGCCTTTTCCTGGTTTTTTTCAGGGAAAGAGCTTCTGAAAAAATAAATAGTTGATGCAGAAAAGGCATTTGACAAAATACAATATCTGTTCCTGATCAAAACTCTTCAAAGTATAGGGATAGAGGGAACATTTCTCAACCTCATCAAATCTATCTACAAAAAACCCACAGCAAATATCATCCTCAACCGGGAAAAACTGACAGCCTTCCCTCTGAGATCAGGAACAAGGCAAGGATGCCCACTCTCACCACTACTATTCAACATAGTGTTAGAAGTCCTAGCAACAGCAATCAGACAACAGAAAGAAATAAAAGGTATCCAGCTTGGCAAAGAGGAAGTCAAATTCTCTCTCTTTGCAGATGACATGATACTCTATGTGGAAAACCCAAAAGACTCTACCCCCAAACTACTAGAACTCATACAACAATTTGGTAATGTGGCAGGATACAAAAATCAATGCGCAGAAATCAGTTGCATTCTTATACACTAACAATGAAAAAATAGAAAGGGAAATCAGAGAATCGATTCCATTTACTATAGCACCAAAAACTATAAGATACTTAGGAATAAACCTAACCAAAGAAGTCAAGGATCTATACTCGAGGAACTACAGAACACTCTTGAAAGAAATTGAAGAAGACACAAAAAGATGGAAGAGCATTCCATGCTCATGGATCGGAAGAATAAACATTGTCAAAATGTCTATACTGCCCAGAGCAATCTATACTTTCAATGCCATTCTGATCAAAATCCCACCAACATTCTTCAAAACGTTAGAACAAACAATCCTAAAATTTATATGGAACCAAAAAAGACCCCGAATCGCTAAGGAATTGCTGAAGAAGAAAAGCAAAGCTGGGGGCATCTCGTTACCTGACTTCAGGCTTTATTACAAAGCTGTGATTACCAAGACAGCATGGTACTGGCACAGAAACAGAGAAATAGACCGATGGAACAGAGTGGAGAGCCCACATATGGACCCACAAATCTATGGTCAAATCATTTTTGACAAAGCAGGAAAAAATATCCAGTGGAAAAAAGACAGTCTCTTCAATAAATGGTGCTGGGAAAATTGGACAGCTACATATAGAAGAATGAAACTAGACCATTCTCTTACACCACACACAAAGGCAAACTCGAAATGGATGAAAGACCTCAATGTGAGGCAGGAATCCATCAAAATCCTGGAAGAGAACATAGGCA
>PITA01016661.1:0-45870 GCA_004023965.1 Spilogale gracilis
GGGGGCGAGGTCGGTGCCTGCTTCTCCCTCTGTACCTCCCTCTGCTTGTGCCCCCTCTCTCTGACAAGTAAATAAATAAAACCTTAAAAAAAAAATTAGCCCTTAACTCTATTTGTTTTCACTTGGTATACAATTTTACAATTCTTTCTATTTATCTTTCCATTTCTATACATAAATGAGCACCCCTGGTTAAAAGCTATTCAGATTCAATGACATTATTTTGCAAAATATGGATTTTTATTGGGCCATCTATACCACCTGTCATTTTTTAAAATTTTATTTTTCTACCTGTCATTAAAAAAAAGATTTGAGAGAGAGAGAAAGAGAGGAAGAAAGACAGTGCATGGGGCAGGGCAGGGCAGAGGGAGCAGGAAAGAGAATCCCAAGCCCACTCCCTGGTGACCACAGAGCCCAATGCCAGCTGGATCTCATTACCCTGAGATCATGACCTGAGTCAAAATCAAGAGTTGGGGGGCACCTGGGTGGCTCAGTTGGTTAAGCGACTGCCTTCGGCTCAGGTCACGATCCCAAAGACGCGGAATCGAGCCCCGCATCAGGCTCCCTGCTCAGCGGGAAGCCTGCTTCTCCCTCTCTCACACCCCCTGCTTGTGTTCCCTCTCTAGCTGTGTTTCTTTCTGTCAAATAAATAAAATCTTTAAAAAAAAAATCAAGAGTTGGACACTGAACTAACTGAGCCACCCAGGCGCTCCCCACCTGCCATTTTTTAAAACACATTTTTAGTGAACTTCCCTTCCCATATACATCAGCAGCCATTTCCAACTTCAGTTTAGCCTTCCTACATAGAAGCCACCACTCTTACTCCTTATTCTCAGCAGATGATCTTACCATTCACGACAACTATTCTTTGCAAACTTAACTATGCCAATACTTTCTGTCCCCAACACCTTCCATCTAATCTAAGAGAAACAAGTATCTTTCCCCAACTTCAATTTAAGATCAGTACGTTAATTTATGCATGGTGAAGGAAGAGGTAAGACTCATTAATTAATTCTCGTGTTCAGTGACTCTGCTTCATTCATTTCCCCCCTCACTTGTACAATTAAACTCTCATCCCATTTTGGATTCTGTCATTCAGCCAATAAATTTATTCTAATGTCTTCCATTCTTTAAAAAAAGAAAAATCCCTTTACATTTTACCTTTTCTATATATCAACACCTCTCTCCTTTCCCTTCCTTAGGGGGCAGCCAGCATGCCTACTTCACCTCCTATTCATTCCATAACCCCATCTCCTAAAGCTTTACGACTATGCCTTTGCCTCAAGCTACTCACAAAAACTTAACACAGTGACACTGGACTACAATAATCAAGAGGAATGGGGTGGGGTTTTTTTGGTTCCACAAATATAATAATTTTGTATGTGACTATGCCTATTGGTGGAAGTTGGGACTGCTGAAGAATCTGATTATGACTTTCTCCTTGGTTCTACATTGGATAAAATTGGAGACCTGTAAACAGCCTTAAAATGTTCACAAATTGGGCATATATATTTTTTAAGATTTTAGTTATCTGACACAGAGAAACACAGCCAGAGAGGGAACACAAGCAGGGAGAGTGAGAGAGAGAGAAGCAGGCTTCCCGCCCAGCAGGGAGCCCAAAGTGGGGCTAGATCCCAAGTCTCCAGGATCAGGACCAGAGCCGAAGGCAGTCGCTTAACTGACTAAGCCACCTAGGCGCCCTGGGTATCTTATATTCATATGCATTAAAATGTTTAAAAAGTATTTATATTTATGTACTGATACCGTGTTTTAAGGTAAGAAAAGTTCCTTCTATTTCCATCAAAGATTCAAGTCCAGGAATTTGTTCTAAAAATGTCTTTCATCAATTACCTCAATATGCAAAATCTTCTCAAGCAAGAAAGCAAGAACACAGTAACTAAATATTAGACCTTGACTAAATTACTTAACCTTATCACCTTTAACACAGGGTTATGCCTTACTCTGTGGTTTAATTTGAGAATTTAACAACACGTGTAAAAGCACTTAACATAGTTCCAGGTACATATTAAATACCTTCCTTCACTTTAGCACAATGCCACACTCTAAAGAGACACAGAACGATTTAGAAGTGTACCAAAAAGAAGCAATATTAAAACTTTATGAATTAACGTGAAACAGAAAATGTGGCAAAAGCACCATCTGTTCATACTAAAATAATCTTCAAAAGAAAAGCTTCAATTAGGAGCAAAAGTTACTAGAAGATGGTCAAGTATACCCTGAGGGAATTCAAGCAGGAACTGTATTTTGCTTGAATTTCCAATTATTTCCTCTTAGGAGTGTAAAAGATTACATAAGACTTAGTATAATGGACAGAGTAAGCATACACACAAAGCTGTAGTTCCCCAGGCTGAGAAAGACAAATTTTAAACTCACCCTACCTTGGGAGGAATGGATCTTAAATATACAAAATTTCCTTCAATTCATACAAAAGTAAATCAATTTATCAAAGAGATTAAGGATGAAGGGAGGTTTTCTCTACCCCGGGGGCTAAATAAAATTAATAACCAAAATAAATCTTCAAATATTTATGGGGTAAAAACATTTGAACTGTTAGAATTGGTGTAATGCAGCTGGATTTCGTAGAATGTAGCAGTCAGTTGCTTTCTGAAAAATTATTCTGGGGTGGAGAAAGTGGGCAATCTTCCCAATAAAACAACTGCCATAAAACAGCATACATATATAAGAACATACACATTTGTTAAGTATCAGTTTACGCTGTGTTTTAGCCAAGTTACCAATCAAGCTGCATTTAAGATCTAAAAAATAAACCATACTCTACTTCTGGTCACATTTTGCAGGGGTGGCGGCTACTGGAGACTACTAGGGAGTTATCCACGCGGATTCAAGGCAATGAGGACTGAATAATAAGTCCACTGTTCACATTCAAATATGGGGGAGGGAAGGAAATGGGAGGCTCCGAGTTCTTAAAGTTCTCCTCCCTCTTCAAACACTGCAAAAATTGACCACGTCTATGACACTTACCCTTGAAACTCCTTGGACGTGACTTGGGAGACATTCTGTTCAGATTTCTGAGGGGGAGCTATTTAGGAATGCTGCAAGATTGCAACTTTCAAATACATGAACCTAATTTAAATTCTAAAGTATCTTTCTTTCAGGAAAGATCTCCCCCTTTCCTTTCAAATAGTTTGTCACCACTCACATATTAACAAAATTCCCAGTTCGACCCCAAGTATAAACAAAAACCAAAGCTTTAAAGAATATTCGAATAGAGCACACAATTATTTCCAGTAAATCCTCAACTTCCTCTCAATTAAGATGAGAAAAGAGAAACGAAGAAGAAAAGATTCTTGGGATGAGGGGCGACAAGAGGAGAAAGTAGGATGAGGGGATAAGAGCACAGCAAAAAGTTAGCTGATACCGACACTTTAATCCGGGCAAGAAAAGGCAGAAAATAGTCCAAAGGCACAGGCTAGAAGTGAAGGACTGAGTGGGACAGGGGCACACTAGAGGAAGTCCACGCAAAAGGCCTACCCAAGGTGCGGGTGGGGGGTACAGTGTAGGAGGGAACACCAAAAAACGGGGAGAGTCTCATTAGGAAGAGATACCAGTCAAGGCCCATGAGCTTGAGACAGAGGATAAGGAGACAGGGTATTCCTATACTGGCAACCCCGAGACCGCACCAGGTGTCTCGGGAGGCGACTCTGCTACGAGGGGTGAGGGGTTAACTGCGGGGGTTCGCAGACGTGGAAGGGGGTGCGGCCCCCGGGGTTGCGGCAGGGGAGCGGAGAGCAGGCCCACAGCCCGTACCTTGTAGTAAACATCGAACTGGATGTTCTCGGGCAAGGAGCGGATGTCTCGGCGGGAGCGGATGTAGTTGTCCACGACAGCGGAGATGGCGGTGTTATACAGAGTCTCTGGGATCCACTCTAGTTCCACGGCCGCCATCTTCCTTCCCTCCTCCTCCGCCTCCTCCGCCTCCTCCTCCCGAAAGCCCCCGCCTCCCTCCGTAGCGAACTCCTCTGCGGCCCCGGAGGATTCGGACGGGCGGCGGCAGCCACGCGGGCACAGGGCAGAAGCGCACGGCCGCCCTGGCTCCTCCCGGGCGAGCTAGAGGGTGTCAGCCGAGCACGCAGGCCCGGGTAAACAGCGGGACACAGAGCCAGAGAGAGCCAAACCCAGGCCTTACATTCCGAGTTTGAGAGAAACCCGGGTTCCGTCTCAGCGCGGAGCTCTGCAGGGGCGGGGCTGCGTGTGCGGCGTCATGACGTCAGTGCACGCCGACGCGCCGGAGGAAAGGAATGCGGCAGGCGGAAAACTTGGGAAGAAAAGAGCCTTGAATCTTTCGTTGGAGAACGTACTTTCCGAGGGGCTGGAGCTGGTAAATGGGAGTGGGCTTTTTACACTGGGACAAACAACCGTCTCCCATGCCGAGTTACACGGGTGCGTCAGTCCCTTCAGCAAATCCTGCCTCGAGAGTTCTTAGGCATGGACCTTTTTGAGGCTTATGGAAAAGTTTGGATCCTTTCCTCACAAAGATGCACATTATCAGTACATTGAAAATCGTGCTTTCAGGGAATCCACATGGGTCAAGACACCCTTCCTTAGACTCCGGTCCCTAAACCAAGTTAGGAACCTTCGGTCCGGGAGCTAAGGGTCATCATGAATCATTGTATAACCATTTGCCTTGTTTGAACTTTTTTTTTTTTTTTTACCACATTTCTATTTTTCAAAGAAAATTTACAAACAAAAAAATGAGAAAAAGAACTTCTGTAGAAGAATTTGGTTGGAAGGTTAGCCTGATTACGGAATTACAAATGGTGGTGAGAAGAAAGGGGTTAATTGCTGGCTGTGTGGGTACTTAATAGTAAGGCAGAAATGGGGATTTCAATTTTCTCTTAAAGTTCTAGTCCCAGTCTCAGGGGATTATTGAATAATTGAGAGTACTTGTTTCAGCTCCCTTCCTTAGTCAGCCTGAACATCTGTTATTTATGTAACTTAACTTTCCAAGTCGGCCATCTCAAGAACTTTGTGCAGTATCTTTCTGCTGTAGGAATTTAACAAGGAAGTTACTGGCCATACTTGATGACACTGTTACATAGTCACTCTATAACAATGTAAAACCCAGAGACAATAATGATAATACATCCTGATATTTAGAGCTAAAGGGATTGGAATTGGTTCTTCCGGTTCACCCTGGTATTTCTATGTTAAATGGATAAATAATTTGGTAAAAAAGAAATACACTCAGGAATGGCTGTATGGCTCAGTCGGATAAGCACCTGCCTTCAACTCAGGTCATGATCCCAGGGCCCTGGGATCAAGACCCACATCTGCCTTTCCCCCTGGTTGTGCTCTCTGTCAAATAAAGTCTTCAACAACACAGTTCTGGTGGTAAGTGTTGCATACTTACTAAGTAAAAAAAAAGACCAAAACAAACAAAAAACGCCACAGATGCTCAAGTTACATTTTAATTTCAGATAAACAATGAATAGTTTTTCATATAAGTATGTTGCATATGGTAGTTTTACATACCCATTCAAGTCACTCAAGCACATCAGTTCCTTCAGCAAATTCTGCATCAGGAAATCTTAGATCTTTTGAAGCTGTTTGGCCCTCTCTACAAACATGTATAATTATCCATACATTATCCATGCAAATCTTGCATGGGACATACTTACACTAAAAAAGAAAGAATCTTTCTCAGAAGCCTGCAAGTCTAAATCCACATATTCACCATCCATTAGTCGTAGATCACATGGGTCTCATAAATAAGAGTGTCGAGGCACACACATGACCCCACACATCGTAGAGGCAAAATGACTGGGTTCTGGTAACTTGTAATCACCAAAGAACAGAACAAGGGTGTCTCACCAAGTTCTTGTTGCTTGGGGAAATAATGCAGATGGGAGATTCAACCTAATTCTCATTCCTCTGTACTATTACCCATATCCGTAGAAAATTTATGCTAATTCCATTGTATATAATAAAGCCCTAAGGGTTAGTCTTGGAAAGACAGACACATAGTAGTAATAATACACTGTGAGAAACACCAGAATAGTTTGCACAGGACATTGTGGGAGTGCTAAAGAGGAGATAATGAGTTGGTTTGGGATGTACTAATGCTATAATGATTCCAATGTAGGTCAGTTCTCAAAGTATTTTTAGTTGCAGTGAAATTCATAGGAAAAGAAACACTTGAACAGATTTACTTGAGCAACTATAAATAGGTTCATTTTGCTATGACACTACACCTCTTATTTCTGGGAAATTTTCTAATCAGAATGTAAAAAAATACAGGAAAATATATGAAACAAACTTGTAGTTCTTTAAATGTGACAGTGAAAAGTTTTTACTTTTTCAATAAGATAGAAATAGGAAGAAGGTAAGCTATATGCAAAGTTATATAGTCATATAATAATAACTCTTGAGCTAATCTGAGAGAAATACTATTATTCTGCCTGAGTGGTATCCAACTCCTCACCAAGAGTGCCTGGGTGGCTCAGTGGGTTAAGGCCTCTGTCTTCGGGTCAGGTCATGATCTCAGGGTCCTGGGATCGAGGCCTGCATCAGGTTCCCTTGTAGGCAGGGAGCCTGCTTCCTCTTCTCTCTCTGCCTGCATCTCTGCCTACTTGTGATATCTCTCTCTCTCCCTCTCTCTCTGTCAAATAAATAAATAAAATCTTAAAAAAAAAAAACCAAACAACTCCCCACCAAACATTTTAGTTAAAATGTACAAATGAGGGGCATCTAGGTGGCTCAGTGGGTTACATTTTAGTTAGATTATACAAATGAGGGGCATCTAGGTGGCTCAGTGGGTTAAACATCTGCGGTGGGGTCAGGCCATGATCCTGGGGTCCCCGTTTTGGGCTCCCTGTTGTCCCTCTCCTTCTACTTCTCCCTCCGCTCATGCTCTCTCTCTCTCAAATAAATAAAATCTTTAAAACAAACTTGTATTAAATAAATTTTAAAAACCATGAAGTATACAAATGACACAGATATTTAACTTAGATGACAAAATCTGTACTGAACCCATTTACTGAAGAGTTTGGGTTCAGTTTTTGATTTTTTAAGTATGATGTATCTATAAGATACACAGACCAACTTGGGAAAGGTTTCAAGTATGGAAAAAAAAAACCTTGATAATTGTCTATGATAGTTTAAGACAAGAGAGTATATTAAAAGAGAAGAAGGGGGGCGCCTGGGTGGCTCAGTTGGTTAAGCAACCGCCTTCGGCTCAGGTCATGATCCCGGAGACCCGGGATCGAGTCCCACATCGGGCTCCCTGCTCGGCGGGAAGCCTGCTTCTCCGTCTCTCACTCCCCCTGCTTGTGTTCCCTCTATGGCTGTGTTTTTCTCTCTGTCAAATAAAAAAAAATCTTAAAAAAAAATAAAATAAAAATAAAGAGAAGAAGGATGTGTATTCCAGAGGGAAAAAACTAAGAGATCACATTATAATATACCCTGTAACATCTCTTATAATGATGTCATATGTCACTTCTATCATGTGTGGATGCCTTATCTCCCCAGTGGGCCCGTAAACATCTTGAATACTGGATAATAAATATTATGTATTTCACATACCAAGTCTAGTGCCGACATAAGGGAACATTTAGCAATAAGATTAATAAATGACTAGGCCAGGGTGCCTGGGTAGCTCAGTTGGTTAAGCGACTGCCTTCGGCTCAGGTCATGATTCTGGAGACCAGGGATCAAGCCCCGCATCGGGCTCCCTGCTCAGCAGGAGGCCTGCTTCTCCCTCTCTCACTCCCCCTGCTTGTGTTCCCTCTCTGGCTGTGTTTCTCTCTGTCGAATAAATAAATAAAATCTTTAAAAAATAAATAAATAAATAAATAAATAAATAAATAAATAAATAAATAAATAAATGAATGAATAGGCCTTCCTACCTCTCTTCATGTGGAAAAGCCACACAGTCAGTTGTATTGCAAATTATCTACTTCCTTTACACTCAGATTTTCAAAAACATACTTTAGTTTGTTCCCTTTTTCTTTTTTATTGTTACTTAAATTTTTTTTCCAGTGTTCCAAGATTCATTCCCCATTCCCCATACCCAGTGCTACATGCTTTAGGTGTCCCCAGTACCCACCACCAGGCTCTCCCATCCCTCTACCCTCCTCCCTCCAAGTCCCTCAGTCTGTTTTTGTGTCCAAAGTCTCTGTTGTTTCGTTTCTCTCCCTGGGTTCCCTTTTTTTAAGATTTAATTATTTATTTGAGAGAGACAGAGAGAGGACAAGCAGGGGGATGGGGCAGAGGGAGGGAGAGAAGCATATTCCCCACTAAACGAGGCACCTGATGTAGAACTCTATCCCAGGACCCTGGGCCTGAGCCTAAAGCAGATGCTTAACTGACTGAGCCACCCAGCCATCCCTGTTGTCCACAGCAGCTTTTTATATTTTTACAGTACCATTTTATATTCCCACCAGAAATTCACAAGTGTTTCAGTTTCTGCATGTATTCACTAACACTTGTTATTTTCCTTTTTTTTTTCATTATTTGGATAATAGCCATCCTAATGACTGTGAAGTGTATTAAAATATTTTTGTGTTCCACTCAAATTCATATTAGAATGATGAGCTAGCCCAATAAGAAGAGAAAGTATAGGTGCAGCTGGGTGGCTCAGTTGGTTAAGCATCTGCCTTTGGCTCAGGTCATGATCTTGGGGTCCTGGGATTGAGCCCTGCATCTGGCTCCCTGCTTGGTGGAAGGCTGTTTCTTCCTCTCCCTTTGCCTCCCCCCCCCCCAACTCATGGACGCTCTTTCTCCCTCTCAATTAAATAAATAAAATCTTAAAGAAAAAAAAAAGAAAAACAATTAAATACCTAGTTGAAGTTAAAGTTATGTTGGAGAAAACATTTAGTTAACATACATCAAGAGCCTTAAAAATGTACAAATTTCAACTTAATTTATAGATGGTTCCTCGCATGTTCAAATAGACATATGTATAAGGATGTTCATAAAACTTGCTTATGTGCTTATCGGTTTTAAAATATGAAGAGGAGCCCTCCCTGCCCCCTCCACCACCATTGGGACAGCAGCTAGAATGTTCTGTGCCTTTTGTTTCTAGTGAGAGGACACAGAAGAGGGAAACAAGGAGCCTTTTCTTTACTTTTGCATTTTAAAAGTCTACGCCCTGCAGGGAAACAGAAAGAAATTATATGCATAGACAAAACAGATTTGATGAATAGAGCTTCTCCCCTCCCTTCCAGTTACCCACGAAAAGAGAAAGAAGAGGGAAAACTGAAGAAAAAAAGTATAGGAACCTGATAATGGAGGAAGTGCCCTACACCCTGTCCGCTGACCACAACTACCATTCACCTCCAAAACTCCATAGGGATCCTAGCATAGGTATAATAAGAAGGTTTATGGTGGTCTGAATGCAGAGGGTGTGCTTTCATAAGCAGAGCCCAGAAAATCAGTAAGAATGCATAGTGGGAATTGTTGGCTGACAGGCCTAGGCAGGTGAGCCTAAGACAATGTTACAGGGCCCCCCAGCATGATACAGGAGTAGTAGAATGACTCACTTTTATTACCTGGGAGTAACCAGCATCTATGAAGGGTTTGAGCAGCCCAAGAATTGCTCAGAATGATTTCTGTGCCCAAGAGCCTTACATGGCCTCTCAGCTAGTCACTGGCAACCTGTCAAGATAACTGACAATTCGAAAGTAGCAGAGAGTGCCCATGAGGGAAGAGGGAGAACTTTGTGTTCTAAGAACCTCTGAGGTCCAGGGGTACCTGGGTAACTCGATTGGTTAAGTGACTGACTCTTGATTTCAGCTCAGGTCATGATCTCAGCATTGTGAGATTAAGCCCCGAGTAGGGCTCTGTGCTGCGTATGGAGTCTGCTTAAGATTCTCTTTCTCCCTCTTTCTTTCCCTCTGCCTCTCCCTCTTGCCCCTACCCTGGCTCACATGCATGTGTGCTCTCTCTCTTTTTCTCTGAAAAAGAAAAAGAAAAAACAAAGAAACCTCTGAGATCCAAAAGGAGAAAAGCATAGCAGTGATGGGCATGGACCATGGCAAAGATCTAAATAGGACACAGATCATCTTCTTTTTTAAAAGATTTTTTAATTTGTTTATTTGACAGAGAGTGAGAGATCACAAGTAGGCAGAGAGGCAGGCAGAGAGACAGGAGGAAGCAGGCTCCCTGCTGAGCAGAGAGCCCCACACAGGCCTCGATCCCAGGACCCTGAGATCATGACCTAAGCTGAAGGCAGAGGCTTTAACTCACTGAGCCACCCAGGCACCCAGGACACAGATCATCTTGAAAATGCTGATCATTAGGCAGATAAAACAACTCCAACTCTTTTTAGTTCTTAGATCGATCACATGACTGAAGGGACAGAGAGTCTGATTGGCTAGCTTGTGTTGCCATCTACCTTTGGTCAAGGGAGTACAAGACAATATAATTGACTCATCACCAAGACTATGTCAAGTAGAAAAGGGGTGGTTAACTAAAAAGGACAAATCAGGTGATGTTACCAAGGATAAGGTCACGGGTATCTGGCAAGCAAAAACTACAAATATGCACCATAGCTAAATTTACCAAGCATATTTCCTGTTTTTCTAAAATCAACCTGTTAAAGGCATAATTTATATATAATAAAAGATGCACATTTTAAGCAAACAAGTTGATGATGACTTTTTTTTAATGATATGTTCTTCTAAAGATTTTTTTCATTTATTTGACAGAGAGAAACACAGCCAGAGAGGGAACACAATCAGAGGGACTGAGAGAGGGAGAAGCAGGCCTCCCGTCAAGGAGCAGCAAGCCCAATGTGGGGCTCGATCCCAGGACTCCAGGATCATGACCTGAACCAAAGGCAGTCGCCTAACCAACTGAGCCACCCAGGCGCCCCGATGATGACTTTTGATACATGTCCAATATGTTACCAGCATCCCAATCAAGGTGCACATTTCCATCTCCCTAGACATTCCCTGTGTCCCTTTGTAGTCAGTCTCCCCAAATGCCCCACCCCAGGCAACCGCTGATGTGATTTCTAGGATTATTGATTAGTTTTGTCTGTTTGGGAATTTCATATAAAAGGAATGGTAATCTATTATTTTTAAATATTTCATTTTATTTCCTATTAACTTCTTAGTTATATATCTCTTTTATTTTTTCAGTGTTTTCTGTAAGGCTAATAATATGTATTCTTAATTTATTAGAGTCTATTTAGAGTCAATACTAGATCTTTTCCCACATGCCACTTTCTACTTAACCCTTATCCCTACTTATGTGATACTTCCTGCTTCACAATGAAATAACCTGAAAACAAATAAAAATTTACAAATAAATTTACCTGTCCTCCTGTATTTTGTATGATTGTTCTCATATATTTTCCTTCTACATTTCTTATAAACCTATCTTTGTGTTTTTTTGTTTTAAACATCATCTTTCTTTTTTTTTTTTTTAAGATTTTATTTATTTGACAGAGAGAAACACAGCCAGAGAGGGAACACAAGCAGGGGGAGTGAGAGAGGGAGAAGCAGGCTTCCTGCCAAGCAGGGAGCCCAATGTGGGGCTCGATCCCAGGTCTCCGGGATCATGACCTGAGCCGAAGGCAGTCGCTTAACCAACTGAGCCACCCAGGCGCCCTAAACATCATCTTTCAAGTAAATTACAAGAAGAAAGAAAATAGTCTTTTCCATTTTCCTGCTTATTTACGACTCCTCGTGTTCTTACCTTCCTTTCTGCAGATCTAGCTGTTTGGAAAGATAAAATCATTTTGAAGACCAAACTCCTAAGTACTTTATACTCTACTAATTTACATTCCTGCCAGTAGATGTGGTGATTTTCCTACATAACAATCATAGCAAGTTAGAAAATATAAAGGAGGGGTGCCTGGGTGGCTCAGTCAGTTAAGCATCTGACTCTTGATTTTGGCTCAGGTCAAACCATCTTAGGGTTGTGTAATTGAGACCCCTGTCAGGCTTCAAGCATGGTGTGCGCTCTGCTTAGATTCTCTCTCTCTCCCTCGCTCCCTAGACCTTGCTTTAAAAAAAAAAGTGTGTGTGTGTGTGTGTGTGTGTGTGTGTGTGTGTGTGTAATGGAAAGAAAGATTATAAGAGCAAAAAAACAGAAACAACTGAAAAATAGAATCAATAAGAAAGATTATGTCAGAAAAGCCACAGAACAATCAAGGGATGTAAAAAAGATTACTTTCATATTTTAAAGATTTTTTTTTTTTTTTTAAAGATTTTATTTATTTGACAGAGAGAAACACAGCCAGAGAGGGAACACAGGCAGGGGGAGTGAGAGAGGGAGAAGCAGGCTTCCTGCTGAGCAGGGAGCCTGATGTGGGACTCGATCCTGGGTCTCCAGGATCATGACCTGAGCCGAAGGCAGTCGCTTAACCAACTGAGCCACCCAGGTGCCCCTAAAGATTTTTTTTAAGGAAAAGAGGGATGTGTTTTGTTCCCAGAGAGAAAGGCAATATTGTAAAGATGTGATTTCTACTTTATTCCCATAATTCCATGTCATTAAAAAAAAGATGTATTTATTTTGAGAGAGAGAGAGAGAGCACATGCTCATGCACAAGCAGGGTGAGGGGTAGGGGGTGGGCAAGTGGGGAGGTGCTGGGAGAGGACCAGAGAAAGAAGCAGACTTCCCGCTGAGCTCAAGCTCAATCCCAGAACTCTGAGGCTATGATCCAAGCTGAAGTCAGATGCTTAGCCAACTGAGCCATCCACAGGCCCCAACAACCCCAGGTCAGTTTTACGGTCAAAACAGCATATAGGGGGCGCCTGGGTGGCTCAGTTGGTTGAGCGACTGCCTTTGGCTCAGGTCATGATCTCAGAGACCTGGGATCGGGCCCCATATCGGGCTCCCTGCTCGGCGGGAAGCCTGCTTCTCCCTCTCTCACTTCCCCTGCTTGTGTTCCCTCTCTCAGTGTGTTTCTCTCTGTCAAATAAATAAATAAAATCTTAAAAAAAAATAAAAAAACCAGCATATAGTTGGACTTTACCTTAAAAAAAAACATAACACACACACACACACACTCATATATTAATAACTGGTATATATGATTGTGACCAACTGTCATGCTTTACTTTTTCTACCATTGTATATTCTTGTTTTTCTTTTTCCTGTCCCTAATTTTGACTAAATACATTTTTTAAAACATTTGTTGTTTTTGAAGTACTGCACCCTATTTCCATTAACAATAATAGTTATTGTTATTTTCTAACTATAAGAAGTAATACATACATATGAAAGGGAGTTTAGAATACATAGAAAACTAGGAAAAATTTTACTGTAATCTCACCATGCAGAGATAACTGCTGTTAATATCTTTAAACCTTTTGTGTTTTTAAATTTTTTTAAGGAAGTAATGCACATTTCCTGTAACAATATTTCTTTCTTTTTTCAAGATGTTTTTTCTTTATTTGACAGAGAGAAACACTGCTAGAGATGGAGCACAAGCAGGGGGAGTGTGAGAGGGAGAAGGAGGCTTCCCACCGAGCAGAAAGCCCAATGTGGGGCTCGATCCCAGGACTCAGGGATCATGACCTGAGCCGAAGGCAGACACTTAACGACTGAGCCATCCAGGCACCCTCCTGTAACAATTTCAATAAATACATGGTCACTGTAGTAGACATCTTTATTTTTGCGTGCCCAGTATCTATTTCTTCTTTTTCTGGTAACAATACCCTGATTTCCCTTTGGAGAATTTTCTCTCCCTTGCTTCAAGTTCCTGTGTTTCCGATGGGACTGACCCCACCGCCTTTCATCTCCAAGAACTAGCACAAGACTCAGGTTTGGTCAGTGATGATGACCCAGGTAAGGCTCATAGAAAACAACTCTGGAACTTTGGTTGAAACTGTTGGGAAAGAGAAATTCTCTTTCTCTGCTGTGACTCAAATCTAACAAATAGAATATGGTAGAAATGATGTTATGTGACTTCCAAGGACATCATTTCCATTTAGCATTCTCCCTGAATCATTCATTCTGGGGTAAGCCAGTCACCATGTTGTGAAGATAGTCATATAGCCTTGTGAGGAGTGAGTGAGACACCTTGAAAGGAGATCACTCTAGTCTCAATTGAGCTTCTAGAAGACTGCAGCTCCATCTGACATCTTGACTGAATCTTCATGAGAAATCCCAAGCCAGCAACTAAATGCTCAGCTAAGCTGCTCCTAACCCACAGAAACCTTGACACTTAATAAATGTTTGTTGTGGTTTTAATTCATGAAGTTTTAGGGTAATTTGTTATGTGGGAATAGATAACTAATACAAGATTGGTTTAGGAATCCAGACTTAAGCTAATGAGAACATGGCATTCCCAAGCAAACTCTATTAGTTTAGGAACAGGCATGTTGCTAAACTGTCCCAAATTAACCAAAGGGACAGGCTACCCCCCTTTTTTTAACTCTGAAATATTCCACTTACCCATAAGCATGAAAACTTACATTCAAATTGTAACTGGCAACCATGCGTTATCATAAAGGAAGCCAACTTTAGGATGAATATAATATTGCAAGATGTAAACTACTTAGACCAAAATAAAGTGGGTATTTGATGAAATTATTGAGCTATATAGAAATAGCCATAAACCCACCTCAACTTTAGCCTTCCAGTTATATGAGCCTATCATTTTAGCCACAAAAGCTTTCTTTTGTTAGCATATGTTTTGATATAAAATATTTCTCTTTATTTTCACATTTTTTTAGTTCTATTATTTTAGGTATATCTTTGGCTCAGCTTTTTATTTCTCACCATGACTGTCTATGAATGGGAGAATTTACTATATTTACTTTTATTGTGCTTAATCACACACTTATTCTTCTTCTTGCTATTTGGGCTCATGCAGTCTATGTATTTTACTTTCTTGCTCTTCGGTAATTTTGAAGTTCTACACCAGTGGTTGCAGATCAATAGCTTATATTCAGCCCCCAGATATAGTTGGGTTTTTTTGTTTTGTTTTTGTTTCTGTTCTGACCTCATTGTGTATTTAAAACTTTTTGAGCTAATATTTAAAATTATGTTTACTTCACATAGAAATTCAGATATCTAGCCAGACTTGAAAAACCAGAAGATCTATAATAAGGGGTTCCTACTCTCACATGGCAATAATCATCTAGAACTAAACAGTGGCTGCCCCCTAGAGAAAGTATGTGCTCTCTGGTCCACCATAGTTCCCACCATTTTGTGTGTATGCAAGAGTGTGTGTGTGTGTGTTTCAAAGTAGAAAGCAAATTTCAGTTTATATTTATAATCTTTGCTTGCACTATTATTTTCTTATGGTAGAATATGCCTCTGTTCCCATGGTGTGATCATTTTTATTAAAGAGCTAAGATGACCATTGCCATGGACTGAATTGTGTTCCCTGCCCCCCATACATATGTTGAAGTCCTAACCCCCAATGTAGTGGTATTTGGAGATGGAGACTTTGGGCAATACTTAGGTTTAGAGGAAGTCATGAGGGTGGGACTCTCATGATAGGATTAGTGTCTTTCTAAGAAAACATACCAGAGGACTTGTCTCTCTCTGCTCTATGTGAGAACACATCAAGAAGGTGGCCATCTGTAAGCCAAGAAGAGAGCTCTCACCAGAATCAGATTATGCTAGTACCCTGTTTTCAGATTTCTAGCCTCTGGAACTGTAAGAAAATAAATCTCTGTTATTTGAGCCAACCAGTCTATGGTATTGTTATGGTGGCCTAAGCTGAATAATATCATGATGTTTCCAGAAAAAAATATTAAGACTGCCCACTTCCATGTTACTTGTGGCCATTCGGCTTTGCCATGTCTGTTTAAATCCTTTTTCTCTTTTATTTGTGGTGACCCATAAATTGTTAATAATTATAAATGAACCAATATTTTTCATGACCATCAAGATACATTATCCATAATTTTGTTCCCCTATAGATTTTGATTTATTTTATTTTATTTTATTTTATTTATTGGCTTAAAAAGAGGAATTTATTTTTCTCACAGTTCTGGAGTTATTAGTCTAAGATCAAAATGTCAACAGAGTTGATGTCTTCTGAGGCCTCTCCTGTTGGTTTGCAGATCCCCACCTTCTTCCTGTGTCTTCACATGGCCTTCCCGCTGTGCATGTCTATGTCTTAATTTCCTCTCTTTTTTTTTTAATATTTTATTTATTTGACAGAGAGAAACATAGCCAGAGGGGGGGGGGGTGAGAGAGGGAGAAACAGACTTCCCGCCGAACGGGCAGCCTGATGTGGGGCTCGATCCCGGGTCTCTGGGATCATGACCTGAGCCGAAGGCAGTCGCTCAACCAACTGAGCCACCCAGGCGCCCCTTAATTTCCTCTTTTAAAAAAATACATTTTTATATTTTAATTTAATAAAAAATTCCAGGGGCGCCTGGGTGGCTCAGTTGGTTGAGCAATTGCCTTTGGCTCAGGTCATGATCCCAGAGACCGGGGATCGAGCCCCACATCGGGCTCCCTGCTCGGCGGGAAGCCTGCGTCTCCCTCTCTCACTCCCCGTGCTTGTGTTCCCTCTCTGGCTGTGTTTCTCTCTGTCAAATAAATAAAATATTTTTAAAAAGTTATTTTAAAAATTCCAGTATAATTTATACACAGTGTTACAGTAGTTTCAGGTGTACAATGCAGTGGTTCAATAGTTCTATACATTCCTCATGGCTCATCATGATAAGTGTACTCTTCTTTTCTTTTTTTTTAAAGATTTTATTTATTTGACAGAAAGAAACACAGCCAGAGACAGAACACAAGCAGGGGGAGTGAGAGAGGGAGAAGCAGGCTTCCCGCTGAGCAGGGAGCCCAATGTGGGACTCGATCCCGGGTCTCCAGGATCATGACCTGAGCGGAAGGCAGTCGCTCAACCAACTGAGCCACCCAGGTGCCCCATACTCTTCTTTTTTTAAGGATTTTATTTATTAATTTGACAGAGAGAGACACAGCGAGAGAGGGAACACAAGTGGGGGTGGGGTGAGAGAGGGAGAACTTCCTGCTGAGCAGGCAGCCTGATGTGGGACTTGATCCCAGGACTCTGGGATCATGACCTGAGCCAAAAACAGATGCCAGATGCTTAATGACTGAGCCACCCAGGAGCCCCCATGATAAGGGTACTTTTAATCCCCTTCACCTATTTCACCTACCTCCCCACCCACCTCCCCTCCAGTAACCACCAGTTTGTTCTCTATACGTAAGAGTCTGGGCTTTTTGATTTGTTTCCTTTTCCTCTGTTTATTCTATGTCTTAAACATCACATATGAGTGAAATCATGTATTTGTCTTTCTTTGACTGACTTATTTCACTTAGCATTATACCCTCTAGATCCATCCATGTTGTTGCAAATGGTTAAGATTTCATTCTTTTTTTATGTCTGAGTAATATTCCACTATATATATATACCACCTCTTCTTTATCCATACATCAATGGACACTTGAGCTTCTTTCATAATTTGGCCATTAGCTATTTATATCTAACTATAATAATGCTGCAATAAACATAGGAGTGCATATGTCTTTTCAAATTAGTGTTTTTGTATTCTTTGGGTAAATATCCAGTAGAGGAATTCCTGGGTCATATGGTATTTCTAGCTTTAGTTTTTTGAGGAATCCCCATACTGTTTTCCACAGTGACTGCACCAGTTTATATGCTCACCAACAATGCATGACAGTTCCTTTTTCTCCACATCTTCACCAATACTGGTTGTTTCTTGTGTTTTTGAGTTTAGCCATTCTGACAGGTGTAAGATGATATCTCATCATGGTTTTGATTCATTCCCATTTCCCTGATGATCAGTGATGTTGGGCATCTTTTCATGTATCTGGTGGTCATGTGGATGTCTTTAGAGAAATGTCTGTTCATGTCTTCTGTCCATTTTTTAATTAGAGTATTTGGGGTTTTTTGGTGTTGACTTGTATAATTTTTTTGTATATTTTGGATATTAATCCTTTATCAGTTGTGTCATTTGCAAATATCTTCTCCCATTCAGTAGGTTGTCTTTTAGTTTTATTGATTGATTTTTTTTTTACTGTGCAGAAGCTTTTTATTTTGATAAAGTCTCAGTAGTTTATTTTTGCTTTCATTTCCCTTGCCTCGGGAGACATACCTAGAAAAAAGCTGTTATAGCTGATGTCAAAGAGGTTACTGCCAGTGCTTTCTTCTAGGATTTTTGTGGTTTCAATTCTCACATTTAGGTCTTTAATCCATGTGAATTTATTTTACAGATAGTGTAAGAAAGTGGTCCACTTTCATTATTTTGCATGTTTCTGTCCAATTTTCCCAAAACCACTTGTTGAAGAGACTGTTTTTTGCCTATTGCATATAATAGAGGATACTTTTAGTAAGATTTTAATTCTCTCCTGTCTTATACCCCACTTCCATTTTATTGTGATTCAGTTCAAGATTGCCATTAATTTTTCTTGTTTTGTCTCTTCTATTTTAAGAATCTCTTCCAAGGAATTGCATTACACTCTTCAAAATCACTTTATCAACAGCTATTTATACCTAACTATAAGCTTGCGATTTCTTTGCTTATCACTGTTTATTTTTTTGAGCTTTTCCTTGTGATTTTTTTTTATTAAGGAAAAAATATCTGTGTTCATAGGTGGTTTGCACTCCCTCAGAACTTGTGCCAGTCACTAGCTGTTGGGTTCCTCCTGAGCTAGGCCTCCCACTCCAACGCTGCAGCATTCCCTGGCAGACTTGACCCTCGGTGTGATTCATGGGCCCGGAGGAGACCTGCAAGAGAAGACCCTCCCAGGCAAGAAAGCAAAGGAGGTAGAGATTTAAGGTGTTTCACTCATGTCATTTGACTATTGTTCTGAGCATTTTTTTAAAACTAATTTTCTCCTTTCTGTTGTGGTTGCCTATATTAGTTGGATCTCAACCAGCTAATCTCTCTGACTGCCAGAGTAATTTGCCACTTCAGGGAGAGCTAGGTATAGCCCTCTGGAATCTTGATTTTTTTCCTCTTAAAACGATTAACACTGCTCCATTGTCATTTTGTGTTTTTGGTTTTTTGTGTGTTTTTTTTCCCATTGTCATTTTGTATCTACTGCTACATATGAGAATGCATGGAAAGTTATGAGTTTCTTATTATCTTTGGAATATAGAATTGTCACCAAGATTCACTTGGAATCATCTTTGATTCTCTTCTTTCTCACATTCCATATCTTACCCACCAGGAAATCCAGTTGGTTCTACCTTCAGAATATATGTAGAATCTGATGACTTCTTGCCATATGTATTTCTACCAGTGTGGTCTAAGCCACCATATCTCTCCTCTGGACACTGAGATAGTTTCCTAAAATGATCTCACTGCATTCACTCTTGTCATTTCTCTACTCAAAATGCTATAATGGCTCCCCATTGCACTCAAAGTAAAAACAAAAGTCTTTACAATAGCCAACAAGATTCCACAGGATTTGAAGTCGCCCCTCACTCTACCTCACCTCTTTGACCTGATTTCCTACTGTTTTCTTCTTCATCCTATTCCAACCACAGTGGTCATTTTTCTCCTCTGTTTCCTCTGCCTGGAACGCTCTTCCCACAGATAACTTCACTATTAAATTTCTTGCCTTCATCAAGTATTACTCAAAACATACCTTTCAGGGGCGCCTGGGTGGCTCAGTTGGTTAAGCAACTGCCTTCGGCTCAGGTCATGATCCCAGAGACCAGGGATCAAGCCCTACATTGGGTTTCCTGCTCGGCAGGAAGCCTGCTTCTCCCTCTTTCACTCCCCTTGTTTGTGTTCCCTCTCTGACTGTGTTTCTCTCTGTCAAATAAATAAAATCTTAAAAAAAAATACCTTTCAAATGAGGTCCAGATCTCACTGATCACCCTAAGTAATGTTGGAACTAGCCCTCCAATCCAGTTACTTTATTACCTGCTTTATTTTTTCCCATAACATTTACAGTCTTCTAACATGTTAGATATATTAGTAATTATTTTGTGAGTTGTTTATTGTCTCTTCTACTGGAATCAAGTTCCATAAGGGTAGGAATTTTTGTCTGTTTTGTTCATTGACCTATTTCCAGTGACTAGAACAGTACCCATCACATAGCAGGTGCTCAATAAATATGTTGAACTGAATGAATAGGATATATCTAGATGTGGCTTATTTTTTTAGAAACGTAAAATAGGGCGCCTGGGTGGCTCAGTTGGTTAAGCGACTGCCTTCGGCTCAGGTCGTAATCCCGGAGACTCGAGTCCCACATCGGACTCTCCGCTGGGCGGGAGGCCTGCTTCTCCCTCTCTCACTCCCCCTGCTTCTCCCTCTCTCACTCCCCCTGCTTATGTTCCCTGTAGCTGTGTTTCTCTCTGTCAAATAAATAAAATCTTAAAAAAAAAAAAGAAACTTAAAATAAAGACAATACCAGCTTATATTTTTTTCCCAAATAGAGGTAATCTTTGGGGAATTCTCAATACATAAGCCTTCTTTTTCATCTCCAAATGAGATAGTTCCAAACTTTAAAAAGTTGTTTATATAGTTATTTCTGTGCTCCAAACCTTTCATCTGATTCAGTTCCATGGAAATTACTTCAAGACTAAGGTGGGAAAGGGGTTCCTCTTTAGTTTCTAGAAGCAAAACAAAAATATTCTTTTTACAATTCCAGAATCATTTCATCAGGAAACTGAGAGATAAGAAATAGAATGTGTGTGATTTATTCACCACCTTGGCCAATTCAACATGTGTTTTTATTATTAATTTTTTTTACTAAACAATATTTTAAATATTCTGGACTTGTTTAAAATGTACTTTGGCGAGCACCTGGGTGGCTCAGTTGGTTAAGCAACTGCCTTCGGCTCAGGTCATGATCCCGGAGACCCGGGATCGAGTCCCACATCAGGCTCCCTGCTCGCCGGGAAGCCTGCTTCTCCCTCTCTTACTTCCCCTGCTTGTGTTCCCCCTCTGGCTGTGTTTCTCTCTGTCAAATAAATAAATAAAATCTTTAAAAAAAAAAAAAGAAACAATGCAGGTATTTAAAAAATAAAATAAAAAGGAGTTTAACCCAGCAAGAATAAAGAAAGCACAAATCGGGGTGCCTGGGTGGCTCAGTTGGTTAAGCCACTGCCTTCAGCTCAGGTCATGATCCTGGAGTCCCAGGACTGAGTCCCGCATAGGGCTCCCAGCTCCGTGGGGAGTCTGCTTCTCCCTCTGACCTTCTCCCCTCTCATGCTCTCTCTCACTCACTCTCTCTCTCTTAACAAAGAAATAAAATATTAAAAAAAGAAAGCACTTATAACAATAAAAAAATGGGGAAAAAAAGAAAGCACAAATAAAGACAACAGCAATAATATTTTGGCAACTGGAATGTAGATGGATAGTTATTAACTGACTTGGTAGATCTTAATCCAGCTATGGAAAAAACAGAGAGTCAATCTTATTTATATAACAGAACTCATAAAAGGCTCAGAAGTTGGTGGTGCCAGTTACTTCTGAATTGGGGGAAATAACGGTCTAAAACCAGAAAGATTGAAAATCTGATTAGGAAATGTTAGGCTCAGGATGTCTGGGTGGCTCAGTCAGTTAAGTGTCTGCTTTCAGCTTAAGTCATGATCCCCGGGTGCTGGGATTGAATCCTGTCTGCTTCTCCCTCTCTCTCTGCCTGCCCCCTCCTCCTGCTTGTGTGCGCTCTCTCTCTCTCGCTCGCTCGCTCGCTCGCTCTCTTTTACTCTCTGTCAAATAAAGAAATAAAATCAAAAAAAGAAAGAAAAAAGGAAACATTAGGCTCTCGGGGACCACCCACACAAATGCTGGCAAACGACTTTTGCTTCTTCCATCCTGGTAGAAGGATGGAAACTTCTTCTTCTTCTTTTTTTTTTTTTTAAGTTTTTATTATTATTATTATTATTTTTGACAGACAGAAACACAGCTAGAGAGGGAACACAAGCAGGGGGAGTGAGAGAGAGAGAAGCAGGCTTCCTGCTGAGCAGGGAGCCTGATGCAGGGCTCCGTCCTGGGACTCCAAGATCATGACCTGAGCTGAACGCACACACTTAACGACTGAGCCACCCAGGCACCCCTGGAAGCTTATTCTTTAGAGAGGGCAAAATGCAGGGTCTGGACTGGGTGATATCAGGTTCAGTTGAAGGTAGGGGTTTCATATTAAAAACAACGATACCAAGTAAAACATGTTATAATATAAATGTTAAGATACTCCCCCTACTCCCTGTCCTTCTTCCTGCTTCAGGTTCCCGAATGCTCTCATCCAGGTCAATACTGCCTGACATTCAAGAGAAGAGACTTCTCTAGGGAGTCTGATCAGCCCAAACCAGCTAAAGAAAGTGCCATCACTGGTTCCTCTACTAAACAGCTAAGTCAGGTTCCCATATAGTAAAGGCCCCAGTGAACAAGCCCCATCCACATGTAGAGCCTAGAGGAAGCTCAATATTAAATATGAGCTCTTAGCCACACATCATCAAGCATTAGATAAAAGCATCTAACATAAAACATAGTAACTAGGAGCACCTGGGAGGTGCAGTCGATTAAGCATCCCACACTTGGTTTTGTTTTTGGCCCCATTTGAGATCCAGCCTCATGCTGGGCTCTGCGTTCCTTGTAGTGTCCATTTGGGTTTCTCTCTCCCTCTGCCTGCATCCCCCCACCCCAACTCTGCCACCAACCCCTCCACCTGGCTAGCACTCTCTGGCTCTCTTTCTCCCCTAAAAAAAAAATTTCAATAGTAGTTTTGGAATTCAGTGTTGAGGCGATCTTCTGGAAAGTTGAAGATAAACTAAAAAAGAGACCAAAAGAGAAAAACAATGTAGGATCAGACTGAGAGGAATTACATTTTCAAATAGTAAAGGGGTTTTTTTGAGATTTGAGAAAAATAGAGGGGAGAATAAAATAAACCAGAAATAATTTAGGATTTTTTTCCCCCTTGAACCACAGGACGTGAATTTCCAGACAGAAAAGATCTACCAAGTACCTAGCAGACATGGATGAAAACAGGCTACCACCAAGGTTTCTCATTGTGAAATTTCAAAACACCAAGGATAAAGGATAAAACTTTCAGCAGGACTTTACAACACAATCAAAATGACATCAAACCTCTCAGTAGGAACACTATAATGAACATATTTATAGGGGCACTGACAGGTCCGTGGTCAAAGGTACGAGGCTGATACAAAAGCAAAGGTTAAGCAAAGCTTTATTTCCCGCCAAGCATCAGAATTTTACTAGTCCGGACAAGGGTCACTTCCCAAAAGAGCGAGAGCAGCCACACCTATTCTTACAGGCTACCTTTTATAAGGGAAAACCGCACTCGGAGCTGACTCGACTCACGTAACTTACCTGAGTTAATTCTCTCACTCTGCTGTGATGATGAATACATTTAATCCCCACAGAGTGGTTTATCAGGGGATTGCCATTGGTCAGGGTCTGGAGGTTAAGGGGATTAACTGATTGGGCATTCCCACCTGGTCCGATTAACTGATTGGGCATTCCCACCTGGTCCTAAGTACTGGGAACTGGCTGCCCATTCTTAATTTGCTTCTCCATACCTCCCAGGATGGGAGGTTAAGGGAGTTACCTGATTGGGCATCTCCCCCAACCTGGCTCGCCTTTGTTTTCCAGGGGCCCTTTGCTGGTTTCTCACAGAGCTGTTTTTCTGAGTAAACAAGATGGCAGCTTGGACTTCTAAATAGGTCCTTACAGCAACTGGGTGGCTCAGTTGGTTGAGCATCCTACTCTGGATTTTGGCTCAGGTCATGATCTCAGGATCTTTGGATGAGGCTCTGTGCTCAGCGGGAGTCTCTTTGAGATTCCTTCTCTCCCTCTCCCTCTGTCCCTTCACCTGTTCATATGCACCCTTGCGCTCTCTCTTTAAAATAAATAAATAAAATCTTTAAAAAAGAAAATATTTATTACTCTACAGTCTCAGGAATCTTCTTTAAGAGAAAATTATTTCCAACCTAAAATCCCTAATTGCCAAATTATCAATTAAGTGTGAAAGTAACATAAAAATATTTTCAGACATAGAACATTTAAAAAAAGAAAATTGTTCTCCATTTACCCTTTCTCAAAACAACTAGGAAATGGCCTTCACCAAAATCAAGGCATAAACCAAGAAGAGGGGAAAATATTATACAAAATTGAGCGTCCAACCAAAACAGAAACAGCTGAAGTAAACCCCTAGGACGATGAGACCAGGTCTAGAGAGAATAGACAGCAGCGAAACCGACAGCTCTGAAGAGATGTTGAAAAGAAGATTAAATTGATAAAATATTATTGCTAGAATACCAATGTTTTTTTGAATAGATCAAGAACAGATTTATATATAACTAGAGGAAATTTAGAGTTAATTAATAAGTGAAAAACCAAGATAATCCCACCATAGACAAAATGTGAAAGGAAAGCAACCATAATATCATAGCATTTATCTATTTAGTTTTTAACTTTTTAAATTTCAATTCCAGTGTAGTTAACGTGATTCAATAAGAGATAGTGATTCAATAATTCCAAACATCAGTCAGTGTTCATCATGATGAACGCACAAGAACAGCATTTAATCAGTTGTAATAAAGCGCATGCTATATGGTGTGCTACTGAAATTCTATTTCAATGTAGGAGAAGGATAAGAAAATATCCTTAACCATATGTAACATGGTAGCAAAGAGCAAAAGAATAGAATCCTCATCTTCCATGAAAGGAAAACAATAGATAACACCGGAATTTGAAAAATAAGGGTAGAAATGCATGTTATTTTAGAGATAGGGAGGTAAATTCCAAAAGAATCATCTAAGAAGTCGAAAACTGGTTGTCTCCTGGGAATATATTTCATTAGAAGGGCAAACAAGTGGGGCGCCTGGGTGGCTCAGTTGGTTGAACGACTGCCTTCAGCAAGAAGGGCAAATAAGTAATAAAGGTATTAAACTTTTCAAAAGAGACATTGTTGGGAAAGTGTTGATTAATGTATAGACTCTGAATAAATTTGAAGGAAAAATTATTTTCAATCTAAAACAATCTGAGAGCAGAAAATGGAAAGGACTGCTGTTTTAAATAATAAAACTTGTAGAATTATTTGATTCTTTCAATTATGTCAATGCATAACTTTGAAAAAACTAATTATAAAATATTTTATGTACTTTTCTTTGGAGTACTATGTTAAAAATAAAATGACTCATGATGACTGAATTAGCTGGTTAATTATTATTCTTACATGGAAATTGAAAGCTAATTTTTTTCCTTGTTAACATAACTATCAAGTGATTAAGATAAAATGTGAAAATGTATACTAGGGTCTGGATTCAATAAATTCCTTTGAGGAGCACCTGGCTGGCTCAGGCAGAAGAACATGCGACACTTGACCTCAGGGTTATGAATTTGAGCCCCACATTAGGTAGAGAGATTAAAAAATAAAAAATTAATTAATTGAAATAAAAAATATTTTAAAAGTTCCCTTGACCCACATTAAAAAAACAATGTGATATTCATGAAGTGGTGACTTAAAGATCTTTGAAATGGGTATCCTGTAGTTCAATATTAATTTAGTATTTCTTCTTTAATATGCTGACATTATGAGAAAAAATTTCTGTTAATCCTGAGAAAAGGGAATGAATTCTTTTGCCTGCAGGCCCTGTCCTTCCCTGTCCTGAAGCCATGTATGTTGCTGGAGCTCAGTGGAAGCCAAGAAGGGTTCTGCCCAGTGAAAGGTGTCTCCTCCACCAGGCTGTCAAGATGTCAGAAAATTCCTCCTATTAAGTACTCTTTTATCTGTGGAAAGCAGGTTGAAACAGTTTTGTTTGTTTGTTTTTTTAAGATTTTTTATTTATTTGACAGAGAAACACAGCCAGAGAGGGAACACAAGCAGGAGGAGTGAGAGAGGGAGAAGCAGGCTTCCTGCTGAGCAGGAATCCCGATGTGGGACTCGATCCCGGGTCTCCAGGATCATGACCTGAGCCGAAAGTAGTCGCTTAACCAACTGAGCCACCCAGGTGCCCCTGAAACAGGTTTTAACTGGAACAAATTTACTAAGTCACATATTAACAATTTAACAATTAACAATATAAACAATTCAGTTTATCAGATCTAGTCTCTTAGCAAAATCCTGGTGTTAAAGGACCAGAAATAGTAAGCATTGAAGAGAATAAAGAATTGTCTGAAACTGCACTGTCCTATAGAAATGTGATACCAGCCCACGTTAACTGAAATTGTCCAATTACCAACAAGTAAAAAGAAACACATGGAATTATTTGTATTTTTTAACACAATATATCTAAAATATTATCATTTCAACATAGAATTAATGAAGAAAATTACTAAGGAGATATTTTACATTCTCTTGCTAAGTCTTTCAAATCCAGCAAATCGGGGCACCTGGGTGGCTCAGTTGGTTAAGCGACTGCCTTCGGCTCAGGTCATGATCCCGGAGACCCGGGATTGAGTCCCACATCGGGCTCCCTGCTCGGCAGGAAGCCTGCTTCTCCCTCTCTCACTCCCCCTGCTTATGTTCCCTCTCTGGCTGTGTTTCTCTCTGTCAAATAAATAAAATATTTTTAAAAAAATCCAGCAAATCAAATTACCACACAAATCAATTTGGGCTAGACACATTTAAAGTGCTTAATAGTCACATGCGGTTAGAGTTCGATGGTATCAGACAGAGTGGGTCTAAATCAGTGTTCCTCAAAGTGTGCTCCCTGGACCAGCAGCATTGATGAGGGATAGAGGCAGAAAAAACATTCACCTGTGGTTGCCTGGGTGGCTCTGTCCATTGAGCATCTGCCTTCAGCTCAGGTCATGATCTCGGGGTCCTGGGGGGACCAGGATCAGGGGACTCAGCAAGGAGTTTCCTTCTCCCTCTTCCTCTTCCTTTGTGCATTCTCTGTATGTATCTCAAATAAACAAAATCTTAAAAAGAGAGAGAGAGAGAGAGAAACATTCACCTCTAGCCCAGAAGGCTGACCTATAGCCTGCATGGTTTCGATAAGGATCAAATACGTGCTGGTGGCTACATTCTTAAAGGGTCTCATGACTGTCTGTAAATCTTGCTGATAGTTAATATTGAACTGAATGATAAACACCAGAGAAATCTTGTGAAAGTAGTTTTATAAATAGAAATGTGAAGAAACATTTATGATCTAACACTCCGTGTGATGTGGTTTTGGAATATAGGTAAGGTTCTATGGGGTGAGGTCCAGAGCCGCCAACCAAGAAAGAATTCTTAAGATGTCTTTGGTGCTAAAGGGTGGTTTTATTAAACCGTGGGGACAGGACCTGTGGGCAGAAAGAGCTGCAGCACCGGGGTTGTGAGAGATGGCTGATTATATACTCGGGAGTTGGGGGAGGTAAGGAAAAGGGAGGTTTCAAAAGAACTTTCACTTGTTAAAGATGACGAACCTACAAGATACCGAGGCCTCCCCACTGTCGAGTTAAAGTTGTTTTCCCCTCTAGCAAGGTATTAACATTAAGAGAGTTGGGAGATTCCTGGAAGAAAGTCACACAGGCCCCACCAGGAGTGGGAGGTGGGAGGTTTGCCCAGTGTCAGCTTCTGCTTTGTCTTCAGCTTGCCTTCTGTTCCCTTATCACCTGAGAGTGTGGCACACTCAAACCCACAGAGACAGAAGTTCCTGCACTTGGGACCCTTTCAGGCCTGCCCTATGTATCTCTTTGTCTGGCTATCATCTGTATACTTTATCATGCCATTTACTCCATAATAAAATGGTGAGTGTAAGTATTTCCTTGAGTTCTGTGAGCTATTATAGCAAATTATCAAATCTAAGGATGGGGCTAGGGAAACCCCAATTTATAGCTTCAGTGATCAGAAGTGTAAGTGACAAACTGGGACTTGTGACTGACATCTGAAGTCTTCAAGACGATCTTGTAGGACTGAGCTCCTAACTTATGGGATCTGTTGCTAACTCCAAGGAGATAGTGTCAGAACTGAGTGGAGTTGCAGGACACCCAGCTGATGTTAGAATATGTGTATCTTCCCTTAACAATTCCTATGTATAGTCCCCTCTCACACTGTCCCAGGGCTAGTCTATATGACCAGCAATATATTGCAGAGACAATGGTATGTCCACCCTTTTTTCTTTTTTTTTAAAGATTTATTTTTTAATTTAATTTTATTTCTTTTTAAAGATTTTATTTATTTGACAGAGAGAAACACAGCCAGAGAGGGAACACAAGCAGGGGGAGTGAGAGAGGGAGAAGCAGGCTTCCCGCCTAGCAGGGAGCCGGATGTGGGGCTCGATCCCGGGTCTCTGGGATCATGACCTGAGCTGAAGGCAGTCGCTTAATCAACTGAACCACCCAGGCACCCCTTTTTTTTAAATTTTAGAGCAAAAGAAAGTGAGTGGGCAGAGGGACAGAGGGAGAGAATCTTCAATCCAACTTCCCACTGAGTGTGGAGTCCTACATGGGGCAGCCAAAACCTAGTCAGACGCTTAACCAACTGAGCCACCCAATCCCCTGGGTATGTCCATTCTGAGGCTTGGGTACAATTAGACATTATGGCCTTTGCCTGACACTGTCTTGGATCGCTCACTGGGGGTGGGGTGAGGGGCCACTGCTGCGTTGTGAAGCTACTCAAGCAGCCTACACGGACGTCCATGTCGTGAGGATCTGAGCGCCCAGCCAAGAGTCACAAAGAAGCTGAGGCTTCCTGCTAAAAGCCATATGAGTGAACCATCTAGGCTGTGGATTCTCCTTGCCCAGTAAGTCTGAAAGGACTGCAGCCCCAAATGACATCTGAATTGCACTCTGGTGACACACTCTAAGTCAGAACTACCCCACTAAACCCCTTCTGAGTTCTTGACGCACTGAAACTGTACACAAGAGATGTTTGTTATTTGAAGTCACCAAATTTGGAGATAATATTCTATGTAGTAATAGGTGACTCATATACTATGGCCAGGAGAATTTTGAAAGAGTTAACTCAAGGTTTATACATATAGGAACACTAGGCCAAATGAATGTAAACTGCCGCCCTAAAAATATAGGACTCATGCTAGGTTTTGCAAAGACAAAAACAAAAAAATGACAATTCTTTCTTAAAGCTTTAAAAGTTACAAACATAATGTGTCCTTCTTAATGTGTGTCACACATAATGTGTCACACTCCAGAATTATGTGCAATAAATAGGACAAGTTCCTGATTCTCTGAAACCGCCCTGATTCCATACATTCCTGAGTATTAATTCTTCAACTTTTCCTTCCTTTTCATGAAATAAAAGATATTTTTAGTATATTCTCATTTCCCTCTACCCCCAAACCAGCCAGTATCTGTTTCTTTTTTATGCTATCAGAAGAATAGTAATCTGTAAAATGGAAGTACCATATTTCACCTGTCTTGTCCTTGGACATTTAAATTATTTCAAATTTTTAATATAGTTAGCAAACAAGAAATATTCCTTACATCTTTGCATAGCTATACATTATCTTTCAAATAAATTCTTTTTTTTTTTTTTTTTTAAAGATTTTATTTATTTGACAGAGAGAAACACAGCTAGAGAGGGAACACAAGCAGGGGGAGTGAGAGAGGGAGAAGCAGGCCTCCCGCGGAGCAGGGAGCCCGATGTGGGACTCGATCCCAGGTCTCCGGGATCATGACCTGAGCCGAAGGCAGTCGCTTAACCAACTGAGCCACCCAGGCGCCCCATCAAATAAATTCTTAAAAATGATATTGCCGAGTGGAAGAATATGTACATTTAAACTTTTGATAAATATTGCCAGCTTTCCTTCAAAAAAAATACCACTGTACACCTTCAGGAAGTATATCTTTGGAGATTTTGGTGTTCTTTCTCCCATCCCCACCCGAATTCTGATTAATGAAGAATATGCACCAAAAAAAAATTGGTCAAATGGTAATTGAAATATAATGCCGTTAATTTGGACAAGATCCCACTACTCCAATGCTAAGCTATGATTTAGCTTAGGTCCAATGTCAAAATACACTCTTATTGCTGGCGTGAATTCAGATCTTGTGACCCACAAACTCAAGCATTCTTGTAGAAAAATCAGACAAAAAATGAAATTCCCTTCCTTTTATTTATTACAGCCCCAAATTCTATTCTCCCCAATTTCTGTGGTGCCTGATGAGTCTGTGTTCCAACAGCAGTAGCTAAATCTCAAATCCTTCCCCCACCCTCAATGGTGGAGCCCCATTTGAAATAACTCCAAAGTGGAATCAATCGTCCCTGTTGAGTAGCTCCCAGATGAAGGCGCTATTCTATTGATTCTTTTTAAGATTTTCTTTCTTTATTTATTTGACAGAAAGAGTGAGAGAATGCAGGAGCACTAGCAGTGGGAGGAGCCAAGGGAGAGAAGCATGTGGGACTCCATGTGGGGCTCAATCCCAGGACCCTGGGATCATGACCCGAGCCGAAGGCAGATGCTTAATAAACTAAGCCACCCAGGGGCCCCTATTCTATTGGTTCAAGATGAAGAAAGACATGTGGAGAGGCAGTCCCAAAGGATTCTTTTTGTTGAGGAAGAGAACTAGGGTCTGTTTCTCAGCCTTGGTTTGGAAAATAATTGACTGGATATTGGAGGGGCTCATTTCTGCCTCACCATTGTTCTGTTGTTCCACTGGATGGATGGAGAAGTAGAGACTTGATTCCTGGTGCCTGTGGTTTTAGTAAGGTATATTACTCAAGGCAAGTAGTCAGAAAGGTGGGTTGTTGGCTTGCTGTTACACAGTTACTGATAGCAGGATATATTTCTGAAGTATAAATTTATTGTTTCACTTCCCTGATTAAAGACCTCTGGTATCACTGCCTAAATCATAAAATCTTCATTTTCCTAATTTGGCTTTTTAAAACCCTTTTAAAACCCTTCACAATCGAATCCAAACCTACCTTTCCACATCTTTCATTATTCCTACCCTACCTTTCCTATTTTTTGAAATCCAGTTTTCAACCATGCCAAAAAAACTGGCCATTATCTTGTTAGGCAATACATGATGAACCATGTTTTTGACATACCTGATCCATATTGAGAAAACCTATTTACCCTGAATTATTCGGAATATATCCTGCTGAGCTATCAGGCAGCTTAAAGTTAAATTTGATGTCTACTCACTGAACTGTTATTACTAAACTTTTATTAATTAGCCTGATTATCTTTTCCATTTCTTTGGACCAGGTCTCTGTCCTTATATTTAAGATTTGGCTTTTTTAAATTATAAAATCAAGGAAATATAGAAAAGAAGAAAATATTACAAGTTAGTTCTTTAAAAAAGAAATAATGCTGGCAGGGGAGGGACACGCGCCTTGGTGGCTTAGCCAGGTAAGCTTCTGACTCTTTGTTTTGGCTCAGGTCATGAGTTCAAGGTCATGAAAAAGGAGCCCCATATTAGACTCCTCACTTAACAGGGTGTCTGCTTAAGATTCTCTACCTCTCCCTCTGCTCCTCCCTTGCTCACGCTCTCTCTCTAAAATAAACAAATCTTTAAAAAAGAGAAAGAATTCTGTGTTGTTTTTTTTAAAGGACTTAAAAGGCGGGCGCCTGGGTAGCTCAGTGGGTTAAAGCCTCTGCTTTTGGCTCAGGTCAGGATCTCAGGGTCCTGGGATGGAGGCCTGCATCAGGCTCTCACTCAGCAGGGAGCCTGCTTCCCCTTCTCTCTCTGCCTGCCTCTCTGCCTACTTGTGATCTCTCTCTCTGTCAAATAAATAAATAAAATCTTAAAAAAAAAAAAGGACTTAAGAGGCTGGTGGGTGGCTCAGACGGTTTAACATCTGCCTTAAGCTCGGGTCATAATCCTAGAGTCCTCGGATGGAGTCCCACATCAGGATCCCCACTCAACAGGGAGTCTGCTTCTCCCTCTCCTCCATTTGTGCTCTTTCTTGCTATCTCTGTTACTATCTCTCTCTCAAATAAATAAATAAAATCTTAAAAAATATAAAGGAAGAAATGTATACAGTTTTACTCCTAGGTCTATATGTAACAGAAATGTAGATATATGTGAACTAAAAATATATAAGAGAAACAACCATAGATTATTCATGTAAATAAAAATTAGAGACAACCTATTGTAGTCTGCACAAATCAATTTTGGTATATTCAATAAAATACCGTGTAAAAACAGAAATTAACAAACTATAGCAAGATTCAGTGTGACTACATCTTACAATGATGACCAAAGTAGTCAGACACAAAAGAAATTATTCTGGAGGGTTATACTTATAATTTCAAAACAGGCAAAATGAATCTGTAATGATAGAAATCAGGAAGTGATTACCTCTGGAAAGGATGCCTGTGACTAGGATGGTATAGGAAGGGGCACCTGGGCTGTTTGTGGGTGCTTTGCAATAATTTATTGAGCTGAACATTGATGCAGTGAAAAGATATTGATCTCATTATTTTTAACGTCTCCATTAAAGTCTTCCATTAGATGGACATCTACTAATTTATTTAACTGTTTCCCCTTTATTGGATATTTACTTTGAACTTAGGGTTTGGGTTTCTTTTTAGTTTTTTTTTATTCCTATTATAATGTTACAATAGATAATCTTGCACATATATCTCCTTCCATGTGTATGAATATGCCTGTAAGATACATTTCTAGTAAAGGAACTGATGCTTTAAAAGAAATACATGTTAAAAGAAATAAAATAAAAGGAATACATGTTGTAAAGGTTGATGAGCATTGTCATATAAGCTTGCAAAAAAGCTGTACCACTTTGCGTTTTCACTAACAGGACACGATTGCTTGATTTTCATAATCTGGAAATTCACTGGGTAGTATTGCTCTTTTATATTGCTTCCTCTCACTTCTGCATTCATTTTTTTTAAATTTGTATTTTTAAATTATTGGTGACATTGAAAAACTTTTTGTGTTATTAGCCACCTTTTTATTATTTTTTTATGAGATGCCTATTTATGTTTTTCTCCTTTTCTCCCTCTAGGGAGTGGTTTACCTTTTATATATTAAGAACATAAACCCTTTATCAAGTGGTGCCAAGTATTTCTCCTGGTTTGTCTTTTGGAGTTTGTCTTCATCTTTGGTGATTTTTGGTTTTGGAAGAACACAAATTTCTGTGTGTTCTGTTTTGTGTTTTTAATGGTTTTTAATGGTTTCTAATATCTTGTCAGACTTAAAGTCCACTAGGCAAGTTTTTCAGAATTTGTCATGGGCTGACCATTTTGTATCAGTTTTTCCTGCCACATGGTGTACCCTGTGGATGTTCTAGGGAGGAGATCAAGGTAGTATCAGACAAGTCCTCCCCACACATCCTGGGCTGGCCTCCCAGACACTGGTCTGGAGCAAATGAGACAAGCAGTCTAGCTCCTCAAGGCCTTTATGAATGCTTCTTTGATACTGCCTTCTGAAGCCTTTGAAATGGGTCAAGGCAGAACATTCACTTTTTATCCAACAGCCACATTATATACTATCCAAGAAGTCACATTATTTCCTATTCAGTTATATTTTCTAGTCTAGTTTATTAAATGACACCACCCAAAAAATACTATGCCTGCTATTTTTTCAAAATCATAACATTGGGAATATAACATAATGGTCCCCTTTCCTTGTGTTTTAAGAGAAATTAGTGTTCCCTAAAATGAAACTTTTATTTTTTTAAAAAGATTTTATTTATTTATTTGACAGAGAGAGATCACAAGTAGGCAGAGAGGCAGGCAGAGAGAGAGGGGGAAGAGGGCTCCCTGCCGAGCAGAGAGCCTGATGTGGGCCTTGATCCCAGGACCCTGAGATCATGACCTGAGCCAAAAGCAGAGGCTTTAACCTACTGAGCCACCCAGGCACCCAAAATGAAACTCTTTTACTCTAAATCAGAAATTAAAACCACCTGATTTTTCCTTTCCCAATTCTGAACTTTAGCTGGAAAGGTCTCATTCAGGTGCTTTATCATCAGGATTCTTTGTTGACAACCGCAGCTCTATCCATCTTTCATTAGACCCACTGTGGTTCTTCCAGTTCCTCCCAGAACATTCCAATCCAACTGTACTTTTCCTGGGTTTTAGAAAAACACATGAAAATGATTCCGCATAACCTCTTTGTTCACAAAACTCTGTTTCCAAAGCAATAGTATTTTTGATGATCTAATAACAATCTAAATACACGGGCTAGGGACCAATTTAGCAGAATTTGCATTGCTGGGGCCAAAGGGTAGAGACAACAAGAAAGGGCTTCCTCATTTTAGACTTGCAATAAGTCTCATCAGTCCCTTTCAGATATTAAGAACGCACCACCTATGAAATTATATCTCAAGTGGGAGGAGGTCTACCATGACTTGTGACACTAAGCTTCCCATGGCCTGAGACGAAAAATTTACCTTGCATGTAAACTTTCCCTTCCCAGACAACAGCATGTGAATACTTTTGTCTCTTTGCAAAAAAAAAAAAAAAAGGATACTTATAATAGTTACTCCTAAGACCCAGACTAATGGCCTTTTAAATTTTTTTCCTGTCCATCTTCCAACCTCTTTCATGGTGAGAAGTAGCAGCTCATCTCCCCAACAGAAACCAGAGTTCCCTTCTGTCCTTCTTCCCAGCAGCCAGAACACAGAACCAAACAAATGCAACTACCCAGGAATTTGAGCCTTGAATGAGTGATGAAAAGATGAAGCAATGGTCAATTTCTTCCCAAGGGAAGCTGTTGTTTAAAGACACTCAATTTGCAGGGCGCCTGGGTGGCTCAGGTGTTAAGCGTCTGTCTTTGGCCCAGGTCATGACCCTGGATGGAGACCAGCATCAGCCTCCCTGCTCTGTGGGAAGCCTGCTTCTCCCTCTCTCACTCCCCCTGCTTGTGTTCCCTCTCTAGCTGTGTTTCTCTCTGTCCAATAAATAAAATATTTAAAGACATTCAGTTTCGGGCGCCTGGGTGGCTCAGTAGGTAAAAGCCTCTGCCTTAGGCTCAGGTCATGATCTCAGGGTCCTGTGATCAAGGCCCGCATCAGATTCTCTGCTCAGCAGGGAGCCTGTTTCCTCTGCTCACTCTGTTTGCCTTTCTACCTACTTGTGATCTTTCTCTCTGTCAAATAAATAAATAAAATATTTAAAAATAAATAAATAAATAAATAAAATAAAGACACTCACTTTGCGGCAAATGGCTTCCCCAGCCTTAGGAAAGGAATTAGGAGCAGTTAGAGTTCTTTTCTTAATAGACTCTTCTAACTCCTGTCTTCCAGTGAACTTCTAGAGATAAGAGGTCAACGAGCGGGGCGCCTGGGTGGCTCAGTTGGTTAGACGACGGCCTTCGGCTCAGGTCATGATCCCAGAATCCTGAAATTGAGCCCCACATCGGGCTCCCTGCTCGACAGGAAGCCTGCTTCTCCCTCTCTCACTCCCCCTGCTTGTGTTCCCTCTCTCGCTGTGTTTCTCTCTGTCAAATAAATAAATAAAATCTTAAAAAAAAAAAAAAGAGCTCAATGAGCTTAAGGCCTGAAAACTTCCTCTTAACCCTGCACCTCCTTGGTGGAGACTCGGAGAAGTAGCTTTCTGTTGTAGCTCAGGATCCAAACCAATTTGTGAACATGATCTTTTGTAGTGGCGGCGTCACTTGTGTTGCTGTCTAGCTCATCTCAACACCTGTGGTTTCCCTTGGCTGCATTACCGTTCTAAGTCCAGCATGCTGCTTTTAGCATATGTCTTTGTGTGTGAGATGGGCTAGAAGATTTCGAACATTAATGTGTATTTCCTTACCCTTCAGATCACACACACACACACAAATTATTAATACTATTGTTATTATTTTATTTTATTTTAATTTTTTGCTTTTTTCAGAAGAGATTTTTTCACAACCTATAATTACCTCTCACCCTCCCCCAACCTAGTTGCTTTGGGAAAACAAGGGAAGAGATGGGGACTTCACTGTCACTCTGCCATAGCAGGAACAAAAGCCAGTAAATTTGGATTTGTAGGTTCAAAGGCTGTTGCTCTATTGTAATGCAAAAAAAAAATAAGAAAGTTAATAAAAATAGCCAGCAGAGAAGGCCGGGCTGGTCAAGACTGAGGAAATGACTTCTCATTCCCATAACCACCTTCCTATCCCCACCCTGGGGAGGAGAAATTCCAAAGTGAAAAAGGACCAAGTAGAAACAAACCTAAACACACTATATTTTAAACATGAATTAAGATATGACTGAATTTGACTGTTTGCCTTTCAGTTGGCAAGATTGTTTTGTGTCTGGGGCAGGCTGGGGACTCAAGGTTCCAAAGAACATCTGAATTGTAGAGAATGGCTGTGTGTTATACACAGTCCCCACTTGTGGGAGCCTCCTTAGTTGTACACACTTGTGCCCTACTTTCCTCACCCTGCTACCAACCTGACACTTTGTTGCAGCTTTCAGAGGGTAAATTGCTTTCTTTTAATATTTTATTTTATTTTATTTTATTTTATAAGTATTTATTTATTTATTAGATAGAGAATGTGTGAGAGAGTGCATGAGCCAGGGAAGGAGAGGGCCGAGGGAGAATAGGGAGAGAAGCTCCAGCAGATTCCCTGCCCAGCAAGGAGCCCGACCTGAGGCTCGATTTCAGGACCATGAGATCATGACCTGAGCAGAAACCAAGAGTGACTCAACTGACCGAGCCACCCAGGAGCCCCTAAAGATTTTTTTTTTAAGTAATCTCTACACCCAATGCGGGGCTCAAACTTACAACCCTGAGATCAAAAGAGTTGCAAAACTCTACCAACTGAGCCAGCCAGGCGTCCTACAGAGGGTGACTTTCTTTTTTAAAAATATTTATTTATTTATTTATCTGACACAGAGAGAGAGATCACAAGTAGGCAGAGAGGCAGGCAGAGAAAGAGGAGGAAACAGGCCCCCTGCTGAGCAGAGAGCCCAATGTGGGGCTCAATCCCAGGACCCTGAGATCATGACCTGAGCTGAACACAGAGGCTTTAACCCACTGAGCCACCCAGGCACCCCAGAGCGTGACTTTCAACAATTTCCTAGACTTTGGCTTTTTCTGGGAGGAGATCCAGCTGAGAGTACCCCTTGCCTCCTCCTTCTTTAAATCTTTGGGGTCCTGAATCCTGCCTGAAATAGTAGCAATGATGGACTGCCTATTTTCCAAAACCACTAGAGCTGAGTAAAGGTTTTTTCATAGGTTTCCTCAACTTGTAAGAGCCCAGCCTTTCTTCTGATAGGATCCTCTCCTCCCTCACATCCTGATAATCCCAAGTCTACCCTCTGCCAATTCTATATAAAAAACTGCTGTTTGGGGGCACCTAGATGGCTCAATTGGTTAGTGTTCAACTCTTGATCTCAGCTCAGGTCTTGATCTAAGAATCACGAGTTCAAGTCCCACAATAGGCTCCATGCCCAGTGTGGAGCCCACTGAAAAAACAAAACAAAACAAAAAACTGCTGTCTGTTCCTTTATTTAAAATTTCCTATAGTCATTCTTCTTTCTGTCAGAGGTCCTTCCATTGTCCCTCCATCTCTCTCAACCTAACCCATAAAGCTGACGCTTCCAAAACCAGATTCTCTTTAAATGAAATTTCATAAATCCAAAGGCCAAAAATGTCATTCACTTTTCTCCCACCTTTTTTTTTAAGAAACCACACATGGTTCCCATGGATTCTTCCATTCATTGCTGTTGAATGGACACCATAGATGTCTGAAACCTGAAAGTATAAGGGCTTATCTAACAGTTACTCAGAATGTTTAATTAACAGTGAATGGAAAAGTGGTGGTGGTGTATCAGTTAAAATCCTTTGCATGTAGGGGCACCTGGGCGGCTCAGTTGGTTGAGCTACTGCCTTTGGCTCCAGTCATGATCCCAGAGACCAGGGATTGAGTCCCACATTGTGCTCCCTGCTTGGCGGGAAGCCTGCTTCTCCCTCTCTCAGTCCCTCTGCTTGTGTTCCCTCTCTGGCTGTGTTTCTCTCTGTCAAATAGATAAAATCTTAAAAAAAAAAATCCTTTGCATGTAAACAGAAAGCAACTGCTACGTGCTAAGGGAAATTAAAAAAAAATTAATGTTGAAGCACAGGTCTTGAGCTTTCTTTCTTTCTCTCTCTCTCTCTCTCTCTCTCTTTTTTTTTTTTTTTTGCCATTCTGGCCATTTCAAAACGTACAATTCACTGACACTAATTATAATCACAATATTGTGCAACATCACTACTATTTATTTCTAAAACTTTTTCAACACCCCAAACAGAAACTCTGTACTGATTAAGCAAGAGCTCCTCATTTTCTTATCCTCCTGGCCCCCAGGAACCTCTGTTCTCCTTCCTGTTTCTATGAACTTGGCTACACTAGTTAGCTCATATAAGTGGACTCATACAATATTTTCCCTCTTGTTTGGCTTATTTCACTTGGCATAATGTTTTCAACAAAACCCCCAAAATATCTGTTTGAGTCCCTGTGTTCAGTTCTTGTGGTCATAGACCCAAAAGTGGACTGGCTGGATAAAAGGGTGATTCTGTGCTGAATTTTTGAGGGAACCACCGTACTGTTTTCCATAATTTAATCTTTAGTAACGTTTATTTTTTACTGATTCCTTACATGATTTAGAAAGTATTTCTTTAGGGGCGCCTGGGTGGCTCAGTTGGTTAAACGACTGCCTTCAGCTCAGGTCATGATCCCAGAGTCCAAGGATCAAGCCCTGCATTGGGCTCCTTGCTCGGCGGGAGGCCTGCTTCTCCCTCTCTCACTCCCCCTGCTTGTGTTCCCTCTCTAGCTGTGTTTCTCTCTGTCAAATAAATTAAAAATCTTTAAAAAAAAAGAAGAAGAAAAAGAAAAAGAAAGTATTTCTTTAATGTGATTATATCAGAACACTTATAATGGATAAAATAATCTTGTCTTCTTCCATTTCTGCAAAAAATAATAAGGATTTTGCTAGGGATTACATTGAATCTGTAGATCACTGAGTAATACTGACATCAATATTAAGTCTCCTGATCCATTCCATGGAATGTCTTTCAATTTATTTAGGTCTCTAATTTCATCCCACAATGTTTGATGGTTTTACAAGTCTTACACCTCCCTTTATTCCCAAGTATTATGTTCTTTTTGAAGCAATTATAAACAGAATTTTTTGTTTGTTTGTTTTTAAGGAGCTTACTGTTTATTAGGAGTGCATATATATAAGCAAGCTTTTTTTAAATTGAGATAAAATTGACGCATAACATCCTATTGGTTTCAGGTGTACAATGTAACAATTAGATAATTATATACATTGTGACAGACAGGGATACTGACCACTATCCTAATGAAGAAGGAGCTAATGATTATATACATTGTGAAATGATCCTACCAGTAAGTCTAGTCACCATATGTCATCACACTTAATTACCAAATTTTTTTCTTGTGATGAAGATTTCCAGGATTTACTGTCTTAGCAAATTGCAAATATGCAACACCATATTTTGTTTAATTTAATTTATTTTTTGTTTGACAGAGAGAGACACAGTGTGAGAAGGAACATAAGCAGGGGGAGAAAGAGAGGAAGAAGTAGGCCTCCTGCTGAGCAGGGAGCTGGATGTGGGGCCCGATCCTGGGACTCCGGTATTATGACCTGAGCTAAAGACAGATACTTAATGACTGAGCCACTCAGGCACCCCATGCAATACAGTATTATTAACTATAGTCGCTATGCTGTATATGACATTCCCATGAGCTATTTGGAATTGTTTTCTTAATTTCCTTTTTCTCTTTCCTTTTTCTATCCTTTGTAGCTGGTGTATAGAAGTAGAACTGATTTTTATGGGGTTTTTTTTTTGTTATCTTGCGATATTACTAATATCATTTATTCTCTAACAGGTTTTTTTTGGTGGATTTTTTTAAAGATTTTTTTGCTTTTTTTAAAATTTATTTTGACAGAGAGAAACATAGCCAGAGAGGGAACACAAGCAGGGGGAGTGAGAGAGGGAGAAGCAGGGTTCCCGCTCTGCAGGGAGCCCGATGTGGGGCTTGATCCAGGGTCTCTGGGATCATGACCTGAGCCGAAGGCAGTCGCTTAACCAACTGAGCCACCCAGGCGCCCCTGGTGGATTTTTTTTTTTTAAGATTTTATCTATTTACTTGAGAAAGCAACAGTGAGATCAAGAACAGTGGGGAGGGGCAGAGGGAGAAGTTCAGCAGGGAGCTCGATGCAGGAATCCTCCCAGGACCCTGGGTTCACAACTCGAGCGGAAGGCAGATGCTTAACAGGCTGAGCCACCCAGGCGCCCGGTTTTTGTGAATTCTTAAGGTGTTCTACATCTAAGATCATACCATCTATAAATAGAAATAGTTTCACTTCTTTCTTTCTAATATAGATACCTTATATATATATTTTTTCTTTCTTAAATGCTCTGCGCAGGCACCTCAGAGAACTTCTCATTGGTATGCTGCCACAGGGCATCTCTATTCTAAACTGTTTCTGTATGTCTCCATTCAAGATTACAATTCCTGGGAGATAGAATCTGCACATGTTCATGACCGCTCATGACCGAATACCTGCAGATGAGGTGTTTCGATTAGATTGATTTTGTCATATTCCTTCTGCCTAGAAGGTGAGTTGGCTACCAGAAGAAAGTGATGGCAGAGATGCCAAGCAGCTAAAAGCAGTAAGCACTTTAGCACTTAAGGATCCCCACAAAGAAACCACCTATCTGGTCTGTGTAAATTTGATTCAAGTGTCTGTTTTCTTGTTGATTTGCTAGTTCAATGAAAAATGTCATTCCTGTTTCTGTGAGGCAATAAGAAAATTCCCTGTTTGGGGACACCCAGGTGGCTCAGTTGGTTAAGCATCTGCCTTTGGCTTAGGTCATGATCCCGCCTTCCTGGGATTGAGCCCCACATCCTGTATCTTTCTCACCCTCTGGCCCTCCCCCCGCCTCCTCCACTCCACCCCACCCCCATTTTTCTCTCAATCTCAGATAAATAAATAAAATCTTTTTTTTTTTAAGATTTTATTTATTTGACAGAGAGAAACACAGCCAGAGAGGGAACACAAGCAGAGGGAGTGAGAGAAGGAGAAGCAGACTTCCCGTCAAGCAGGGAGCCCGATGTGGGACTCGATCCCGGGTCTCTGGGATCATGACCTGAGCCAAAGGCAGTTGGTTAACCAACTGAGCCACCCAGGCACCCCAAATAAATAAAATCTTAAAAAGAAAAGAAAAGGCTCTGTGGGTTAAGGCCTCTGCTTTCGGCTCGGGTCATGATCTCAGAGTCTTGGGATGGAGGTCCACATCTGGCTCTCTGCTCGGCAGGGAGCCTGCCTCCTCCTCTCTCTCTGCCTGCCTCTCTGCCTTCTTGTGATCTCTCTGTCAAATAAATAAAATCTTAAAAAAAAAAAAAAAGAAAGAAAGAAAGAAAAGAAAAGAAAATTTCCTATTTTGGATCAAAACATTAGACCAAATGTCTATTGCCCCCCCAGAGAAAAAGGGGGAGTTCTGCTACCTCTCACCAAACAGAGCCTGCCTATAAATCCTGTGAGACATTAGGATCTTTAAGTCCCTGATGTACTAAGATCTGGGACCCAGGAGTCTCTTCGCTTACTGTGGACTAGCAACAGAAATCTCTCTTACATCCTGATGGTATGTAGTGTCTTTCTTTTCTGCTAACAAGAGTTCCCAAAGGACCTGGTTAATTAATAAGAGGCATACCCTTTCTGAAACTGGATGTCAACTTTAGAATTTCAGATCATTCCCCAATTAGGCAAGAGCAAATCTTAACAGTTTTATCCCTTCTATTTTGAAAAATGCCCCCTGGTGGACAGAACTCGTATAGTTGTCATTATAAAACCCATTATCACCAAGTCAACGGGTAAGAGTTGGCACAGGGTATGAACAACCCCCCCCATATTGGTCTACCTACCATGCAATCCAGCCAATATGGCCTTTGATGACCACTATCTTTTCTGTCTTTTCTGCTTCCCTCTAAATTAATCACAATACAATCATTAAGATTTGTTTTTCCAATTCATGTTATCATGCTGTCCAAGTTGTGAGGTCTTGCGGTAGCAAGATATTTTGGGAAAGTATATGCAATAAAAGTTCAGGTGTTAGGCAATTAGAGGAAGTTAGTAATTAATATATCCACTCTCTGACAGTATAGAATATCCTCACCCAACAGGAAAACCACTAAACCAAAAATCCTATATATCATGTAAGAATTCAAAAGATGCCTTATTATTTGTCAAAATATATAAATTATGGGCCCCTGGGTGGCTCAATGGGTTAGTGCCTCTGCCTTCAGCTCAGGTCATGATCTCAGGGTCCTGGGATCCAGTCCCCAATCGGGCTCTCTGCTCAGTAGGGAGCCTGCTTCCTCTTCTCTCTCTTTGCCTGCTTGTGATCTTTCTCTCTCTGTCAAATAAATAAATACTTGTGATCTTTCTCTGTCAAATAAATAAATAAAATATTTAAAAATATATATATATATATTATGACTGTTTCTTCCCACCCATAAGAGTAATAACTAAAAGCTCTGGAAGTCTTTTAAATAAAAGCAAAAAACACTTCTTGACCTCAGACCCTGAAGAGTTAGAGAGAAGATTCTTGAAATCTTCTATTGAGAAATGTCAGAGTAAAACTGCAATCCAATCTGGGTTTAAACAGAAAAACTATCTGGAACTTATGCAAGTACTTGAAATGTCAGATTATCAGTGGCTGCACTTGTGCTGAGTCATTTGGAAGCCCTTTTGTGTTTCCTCCCTTTTGTTGATCTGCCCTAGGTTGAGCGGAATAGTACATTTCTCCCTCTCTCCTAACCAGGAATTTCATATTTGAATATAGTCAGACGAAGTCACATAAATAAACACTGATTACAACTTATGTCATCAATAGTAGTTTCTTTTGGGCGCCTGGGTGGCTCGGTTGGTTAAGCGACTGCCTTCGGCTCAGGTCATGATCCCGGAGACCCTGGATCGAGTCCCACATCGGGCTCCCTGCACAGCAGGAAGCCTGCTTCTCCCTCTCTCAGTCCCTCTGCTTGTGTTCCCTCTCTAGCTGTGTTTCTCTCTGTCAAATAAATAAAATCTTTAAAAAAAAAATAATAGTTTCTTTTCTTTTCTTTTTTTTAAGCTGGACAGGGTTTTTTTTTCTTTTTAGAGATTTTATTTATTTATTTATTTGACAGAGAGAGGTCACAGGTAGGCAGAGAGGCAGGCAGAGAGAGAGGAGGAAGCAGGCTTCCACTGAGCAGAGAGCCTAATGCCGGCTCTCAATCCCAGGACCCTGAGATCATGACCTGAGCCGAAGGCAGAGGCTTTAACCCACTGAGCCACCCAGGCGCCCTCAATAATAGTTTCTGATGAGAAAGTTTTAAAAATCAGGGGAAGAGGACGCCTGGGTGGTTCAGTTGGTTAAGCGACTGCCGTCAGCTCAGGTCATGATCACGGAGACCGGGGATCGAGCCCCATATCGGGCTCCCCGCTCAGCAAGAAGCCTGCTTCTCCCTCTTTCACCCCCCCTGTTTGTGTTCCCTCTCTGGCTGTGTTTCTCTCTGTCAAATAAATAAAATCTTAAAAAAAAAATCAGGGGAAGGGTCTATGGCAGACCTCTTGGCTTCTGTGTTATATCCCTTTGACCTATCTCTGCTTTCAGTCACAGCTGTGGTAGACAGTTTTGTGTGAGCTCAGACATGCTTACCACTGACAGTGCCCGTCACCATATACTGTGTGTCTTGTATATTCCTTTTTTAAAAATTTTTTAGTTTGTTTATTTGACAGAGAGAGAGCCTGCATGTGTGTATGAGAGAGAGAGGGAAAGAGAGGGAACACACGAGCAGTGGGGAGGGGCAGAGGGAGAAGCAGACTCCTCGAGGAGCAGGGAGCCCAGTGCTTCCTTGATTCCCAATGATTCCAGGACCCTGAGATCAGGACTCTGAGATCAGGACCTGAGCCAAAGGCAGCTGTCTAACTGACTCAGCCAGCCAGGCACCCTGTGTCTTGGATATTCTGCCCCACGACATTCTCCAATGCCACAGGAGACTGCTAGACCTATAGACAAGTGCAGTCCGGGGCAAACTCATCCAAAGGGGAGTGAGAAGGGATGATGATCCACCCTCCTGTCCTTCAGGTGGACCATTCTGGGATCTATCCTGTAGTTTCTCAGCAAGCGTTAACTGGAGTCCCTGTTGCCCACAGAAACAACTTAAACAATGACCCTTATATGATCTTTTCCTTCTCTATTTTATTCTCCTCAGTCCCTCCTATGATTTTCTTCCAAATAAACTACCTTCATTCAATTCCTTGTTGCAGGCTCTGCTTTCAGGTGAACCCAAGAGTCATCACAGGTATTCGAGTTTTCTCTATGGGAACCTGGACATCTTTTTTTTTTTTTTTTTTTTGACAGAGAGAAACAAGCCAGAGAGGGAACACAAGCAGGGGGAGTGAGAGAGGGAGAGGCAGGCTTCCCACCGAGCAGGGAGCCTGATGTGGGACTTGATCCTGGGTCTCGAGGATCATGACCTGAGCTGAAGGCAGTGGCTTAACCAACTGAGCCACCCAGGTGCCCCAAATATTTTATTTTTAAACCTCACCCAGCATGGGGCTCAAACTCATGATTCTGAGATCAAGAGTCACATGTTCTGCAGACTGAACCAGACAGATGTCCCTACACAGCTTTTTTTTTTTTTTTTTTGGAAGATTTTATTTATTTGAGAGAGAGAGAGCACAGAAGAGCTCATGAGCAGGAGGAGGGGCAGAGAGAGGGACAAGCAGCCTCCCCAAGGAGCAGGAAACTCTACACAGGGCTCATCCCAGGACCCTGAGATCATGACCTGCGCCAAAGGCAGATACTTAACTGACTGAGCTACCCAGGTTCCCCTACACAGGCTTTTTAGACCCCCTCGAATATGATGCAGCTTTTCAGAGTTCCTAAAAAGCATAGCCTTACGCTGTTGCAATGTTGCCATTAGGTAGCTATTGTTTTAAAAAGGCCCTGTGGGGCACCTGGGTGGCTCAGTGGGTTAAAGCCTCTGCCTTCAGCTCAGGTCATGGTCTCAGGGCCCTGGGATCGAGGCCCGCATAAGGCTCTCTGCTTGGCGGTGAGCCTGCTTCCTCCTCTTTCTCTGCCTATTTGTGATCTCTCTCTCTGTCAAATAAATAAATAAAATCTATAAATAAATAGATCGATAAATAAATAAATAAAATAAAAAGGCCCTGTGAGTAGGGATTTTACTTACTTACTTACTTATTTATTTATTTACTATTGAGCTGAATTCTGAGTCAAATCCGATAACCAAAGAAGTTAAGGATCTGTACTCGAGGAACTACAGAAAGAAATTGAAGACACAAAAAGATGGAAGAGCATTCCATGCTCATGGATTGGAAGACTAAACATTGTTAAAATGTCTATACTGCCCAGGAAGCCTGGGTGGCTCAGTGGGTTAAGCCTCTGCTTTTGGCTCAGGTCACGATCTCAGGGTCCTGGGATCAAGGCCCACATCGGACTCTGGTTGGTGGGGAGTCTGCTTCTTCTCTCTCTGCCTGTCTGTCTGCCTACTTGTGATCTCTATCTCTGTCAAATAAATAAATAAAATCTTTAAAAAAAAAAAGTCTACACTGCCCAGAGCAATCTATACTTTCAATGCCATTCTGATCAAAATTCCACGAACATTTTTCAAAACGTTGGAACAAACAATCCTAAAATTTATATGGAACCAAAAAAGACCCTGAATTGCTAAGGAATTGTTGAAGAAGAAAAACAAAGCTGGGGGCATCACATTACCTGACTTCAGGCTTTATTACAAATCTGTGATCACCAAGACAGCATGGTACTGGCACAAAAACAGACAAATAGACCAATGGAACAGAGTAGAGAGTCCAGATATGGACCCACAAATCTATGGGCAAATCACCTTTGAGAAAGCAGGAAAAAATATCCAGTGGAAAAAAGACAGTCTCTTCAATAAATGGTGCTGGGGAAATTGGACAGCTACATATAGAAGAATGAAAACTAGACCATTCTCTTACACCACACACAAAGGCAAACTCGAAATGGAAAAAAGACCTCAATGGGAGGCAGGAATCCATCAAAATCCTGGAAGAGAACATAGGCAGTAACCTCTTTGACATCGGCCACAGCAAATTCTT
>PITA01016662.1:0-45843 GCA_004023965.1 Spilogale gracilis
CCACAATCGCCAAACTATGGAAAGAGCCAAGGTGCCCATCAACAGATGAATGGATAAAGAAGATGTGGTACATATATACAATGGAATACTATGCCTCCATCAGAAAGGATGAATATCCAACTTTTGTAGCAACATGGACTGGACTGGAAGAGATTATGCTGAGTGAAATAAGCCAAGAAGAGAAAGTCAAGTATCACATAGTTTCACTTACTTGCGGTGCATGAGGGGTAACCTGGAGGACAGTGGGAGAAGGAAAGTAAATGGGAACTAGGGTAATCTAGAGAGGGAAACGAAACAACAGAGACTTTGGGCACAGAAACAAACTGAGGGACTTGGAGGGAGGGGGGTGGAGGGATGGGAGAGCCTGGTGGTGGGTACTGGGACACCTAAAGCATGGAGCACTGGGTGTGGGGAATGGGGAATGAATCTTAGAACACTGGAAAAAAAATTTTAGTAACAATAAAAAAAAATGTACATACCATAAGAAAAAAAAAAAAAGAATGGTGAATCTAGGGTCGAGAACGTGTGGGGGATACACTGGACCAGATACGCCTCACATCTGACCTTGCAGGGAGAGCTGTGTGCAAATGACACTCAGCCCAGGGGCTGAGGACCCCAGAGTGTTGAGAGAACGTGGACCAAAACTAGGGCCACTCTGCTAGTCCCCACCACTAGGACGTGAGGACCCCCAGGACTAGGGGATGAGGTGTTAAGGCTTTGATGTCCTCTCAGCCTCCTGGTATTGGCCCTGCATGTAACCAGATTGAGATGTAGGTGTCACAGTGGGATGCGACGGGGCAGAGTGATGCTAGTTTTTGATGCTGTCCTTGAGCCTTCCCACAGGGCCACCCAAACTGACCAAGAGCATGTGTCTCTGTGTGCTCTCCAGGAACTTCCCCAGGCTCCAAGATGGCCTTGCAGAGTTCCTTCACCTGCTGGAATGGGACCGTCCTCCAGCTCGGGCAGGCCTGCGACTTCCACCGGGACTGCACCCAGGGAGAAGACGAGGGCCAGCTATGCAGTGAGTAGATGGGGCTGCCCCTGCCCGCCCCAGCCCAGCCCATGCCTGCAGCCCCCTGCCCCCATCACCCCAGGCACGGGAGCTTGGACACCCTTCCTCACATCCAGTGCCACTTGCGTCCTTTCAGGGGTGAGTTCCAAAAGCTACACAGTCTTCAAGAGACAGAGCTGCGTTATGACCCAAATAAGATCTTGTAAATTATGCTGGCAGCATCGTCATGGCACAGAGATGTGCAGGGGAAAGCCTAACTCAGCACCTGACATTAGATGCCCTCTATGCCCCCTCCCTCTTCGGGCTTTCTCTTCCACCGCCCACCTGGCCCTCCCATCCTCCCAGCCTTCCATTTACCCCAGCACCAGCTGGATCAGACCACTTCTCTGTAGCTTTGCTCGTGTAGTGCCCCTGGCTCAGGAGGCACTTACCTTCTCTGGTCACATCTGCTCTTCCAAGACTCACCTCCAGGGCGCCTGGGTGACTCAGTCGGTTAAGCGTCTGCCTTCCGCCTATGTCATGATCTCAGAGTCCTGGGATGCAGCCCCACATCAGACCCCCTGCTCAGCGAGGAGCTTGCTTCTCCCTCTCCCTCTGCCCTTCCCCCATTCATTCCCCAAATAAAAAACAAAATCTTAAAAAAAAAAAAAAAGACTCACCTCCAGAGTCCGACCTCCTGGGAAGGCTCCTCTGAACGATCCCACAAGTATCACCCCAACAAGCTCAGTCGGTTCTTCTTCCTCTGGAACCCCTCCATTTGGTGCATCCATTCATCCCCCATATGTCCATTATTTTTTTTATTAACAGCTTCTTAGAAATATAATCCATATACCAGTCACACATTCAAAGCCCGCACCTCACTGTTCTTTAGTCTGGTCGCAGGGATGAGCCACCATCACCACAATCTAATTTTAGACCATTTTTATCACTCCAAAGGTAACCACTAGCAATCTTTCCTCATTTCCTCCAGTCTCACCTAGCCCTAAGCAACCCCTAATCTACTTTCTGTTTCTATAGATTTGCCTCTTTGGGGCATTTCATATAAATGGAATCAGACGATTTATATCCTTTTGCGGTTAACTTCTTTCACTTGGCGTAATGTTTTCAAGGCCCATCCCTGTGTGTCCTGTGTGAATACTTCATTCCTTTTTACCGCCAAATACTCATTCGCTGTATGGCTAATAGCAAATTTGTCCATCTCTTCATCAGCTGATACACATTTGAGTTGTTTCTAATTTCTGGCTATTATGAATTATGCCACTTTGAGCATTCGTGCACGTTCTTGGATGGACAGATATTTTCCTTCCTCTGAGGTGCTGGGTCAGCTCTGTATTTAACACTTTTAAAAACTTCTAGGCTGTTTTCCAAAATAGGCCATCTGACATCCCACCAGTAATGTGTAAAGCACCTAATCTCTCTACGACACTTATTGTGATATCTTTTTATTTGTGCCAGGCTGGTGGATGTATACACCTGTTCCATTTCACGGAGGTGGTTTCCACGTCTGTCTCCATCTCTGTGGGCAAACTGACTCTGGCCCTCTCCCCCATACCAGTATCTCCTGCATGGCATAGGGGTCACTAACTATTTGTTGATTTAAAATGACTAAATGAGTTGGGAAATTTGGTCCCCATAGACAAAAACAAATTGCTGAGGTCTCACTAGTAGTTGGGGACAGAGTTAGACTCCCAGGCTAGTGCTCGCTCCACCCAAGTCCAATGTTCTTGGCCACAGCCTGGCTCACAGTATACACATGTATGCCAGGGGAACCACAGGTACCTAAAAAACCCATATAGCATGAGGTAGAAAATGTGCTAGAGCCCACAGCAGAGAGGAATAGCACAGCCTCTGTCTTCAGAATGCTGAAAATCCAGCACAAGGACAGGGAGGGAGACCACAGCATCGCAGTAGGGAGCAGATGTGCACCTGGGGTGCGGTGGGGCCCAGACACAGGAGCAGGGTCCTCACCTCTCAGGTACACTGGACCTAAGACATTGTGGCCTGCGAAATGGCTTTAAAAGTGAACAGTACCTCCCACATCATCTGGAAGACAGATTTTTCCCTTGGGAGGAGAAAAGGCTTTATTTGTTTTCTTTTAGGTGAAGCAATACAGAAAATCCATTTTTCAGTTTGAAAAACTTCCTTTTTATATAAAACTTCCTAGTGAAGTTTTCCAAGCATGATGGAATTATGGCTGTTTAGCTAAAACTTAGTAAAGGCTTTCAGGTAAGCCCTTTGTTTATCCCACACTGTTCCTGGCCTTACTCACAGAGCTCTCACTATACACGTGGACCAAAATGAAGCCAGCCCACCCATGTTGCCCTGGGCAGGGATCTGTGTGTGTCTCTCTACTTATCCGTCCCTGCAGTATTTCCACAGTGCATCTGAGCTGTGTGATTTTGTTTTCCCCCTTTTTAAAGCTTTTTGATACCCACTTCCCAGCTTGGACACAGGTCAGGCTGGCCATGCCCTGATTTACAATTGGGAAAACGAAAGCACAGAGAAGGTAATTGATTTGTTCGGGGTCACACAGCAGGTCAGAAACAGAACCATGATTAAAGCACTGAGTCTGTGGGATCCAGCCCATTACTGTGGGCTCAGGGCGTTTTCTTACTATTCTAGACCTGCCATTAGTAGATTTCCAGGGCCAGCTCCAAGCCTGAGGACAGCCTGTCTCCCGTGTGGAGGGCACCTTCCAGCGGCCCAGAGGCCTTTGCGGCCACTGACTGACAGCTCTTGGACAGACAGCTCCACCCTGGAAGATGCCCCCCACTGAGTTCTTTGCTACAGAAATCAGTTGCTAGGAGGAGGGTTATTTCAATCTTTTTCTACTCTGATCTTGGCAGTACTCTTAGCAAATATACTTTTTAACGTGTCCCATTCTGTCTGGCATCATTGCAGTTTTCCTTATTATACTGACTGATGTTGATTCTAGAAAACATCCCCATAAAGAAGAAGATCCTAATAATGACAGTGATGGCGATGATGACTGCTAACAGATATTGAGCATCTACTGTGTGCCAGGAACTGTCCATATACTTGTGTGTAGGAACTTACTTTGTCCTCAGAATAATCCTATGTGATGCTATTATACCCAGCTTAGAGACAAGGAACCAAAAGTCCATGAAACTGTGAGCCAGTGGCTGAGCAGCAGCTCAGACCCAGTCTGAACCACTGTGAACCAGACTCATTTGTTATATGAGTTTGATGTGGTTGGTTGTGCCAAGCATAGCACTAGTTACATATCTACCTAGGAAGAAGGGGAGGAAAGGAAAAGTCAAGAAAGGTTCAGAGCTCTGCCACAACATTCCTCTGCGGGGGAGAAAGGGACTCAGATCTTTTGTCTCTACTCTCTGGGCCTATTTCCTCACCTGTAATAGAACCTATAACATGATGCCCACTGATATATGGATGTTTGTGATGCATTTAGGACAACGGTCTTGACATCATCTGGTCCTTCCCAGCTAGGCTGGAACCTGTTAGAATGTCTTCTCTGAGCAGGTGGTCCCCCAAGCCTTGTTGGGAATGTCTAGTTCTATGGAACCTCCATGAGTGAGGGTCACTAATCTCTGATGAGGGCGGTCCACCAAGACCTGCCATTGTTGAAATGTGGTGGTGAAAGTAGGTTGTAGCCATGAAATCGCAGCCTTACCTCCCATCCTTGCTCCAGAAGGAAGTCCACACACAGCTCCATTCAGATGATCAGACTCAGTCCTGAGCACCATTGCAAGCCAGGACAAGTGGAGGTGGCCTTGCCCCCGCCTTCCCGCCAGTCATAAACCTGTCCCTTCACATCACGTCCTCCAAAACACACACCACACACCATCCTCCTTCCCCCTTTCCACTTTAACACTGCTGATCCGAATGAGATATCCCCGAACGCAAGAGCCCATCGAAGAGTGTCTTCATGGTTCCCTGTGTGTCAAGCCGTAGCCTCAATGGCATGTGACTCCCCGGAAAATGTTTAGGTGTCCCCGCTTCCTCCCCTGATGGGTTGTTGACTCACTGGGTAATCTAGGCAGTTCGCTTCCCCTTCCTGTACTCACTCATCTCATCTGTTTGGTGGGGACACTCTTCCTGCCAGGCAAAAAACCGTTTTTTAAAGTTTATTTCTTTATTGTAAAATAAAACATATTGGCTATAAAATATTTGGAAAATCTAGGAAAGTACACAGGAGAAAATAACTATCGCCCGCAATCCTCCCTCTCAGACATTCAGAGATAACCATAATGTGGTGATGTATGTCTTCTAGCATTTTTTCCCCATGACTCTATATTTTCAAGGAAACGTATAACACATATTTATCAAAAATGTTAACAGAGCTGTCACACAGGAAGGAAAAGAAGTAGTGTCATTTGGCCTGGAGTTTACACTTGGCAGCTTCCTGCTGCTCCCGCTGAGGCCACATCTTTGTGACTCTCCCAATCTGTCTCTCTTATGCGGGAATCAGGTGTCATAATTGCCAAATATTACAGGATTGAATAACCCCTCCCCTCCATGCAGGCCGATTTGGTCATCCAGCCAACGAAGTAAGAGGATGCATTAGGGCTGTGTTTCTCGGCCACTTAGGTGCATAGGAGCCACCTGGAAAATGTTAGAAAGGCCAATTTCTCACTCAGCAGGTGGTGATGCAGGCGGGGGCCTGAGAGTCTGCACTTCTAACAGTTTCTCTGGTGATGGGGAGGTGGTGCGGCTAGTCCCTACATCACATTTGGAGGAGCAAGGGGTTACATGACTGAACCCATGCCCATTTCATTCAGCAAATAAGTATTTCGGTCCTGTGGTGCCCCAAGCACTGAGTAGGTGCTGGAGTGAATGAGAGGAGAAGGGCCTGATCAAAGAAGGAGTTGAAACCATTGGACCCAACCCTGCACACCAACGTTGTGCTCAGCCATTGGCCCTGGCAAGCAGTGTCCCAAACCTGGCCTAATCCCTCTCAAGGGTCTTTGTTTGGATGCCCCCAACCCCACCAGCTTCCTCCGGAGTGGCTTCTCGTTGAGCACACAATGGGCTGTGCTGGCAAGAGCAGTGATCCTCTCCTCCTGGGGCCCCTCCCATCCTGCAAAGCTTTCAGGATCACATAAACTGTCTGTTGACCCAACTAGTTCGCCTGCCTCCTCTCCCTTTATTCAAGTAGCCAAAAGGAAAGGGGCTCCCAATCCTGCCTCACCCTGGATCTCAGGCAAAGCCAGCCCAAGGATGGGCTTCCAGAAGGTGGAGAACGCCAATGGCTTTCCTCTTTCCTGTCCAGGGGGAAGGGATAGGCAGAGCTACCAGGGGCATTTCAAGAAAGGCAGCTGAGTGATCTGTCTCCGCCCCCAGGGCAATGTTGGCTCTTTCAATTCGTCCTCCAATGAGCCCCTGCTCCAGGAGTGATCAATGATGAATAATGCCACCACCACTCTATATTTCCCTCAACTTTGTCTGCTTACAAAACTCCACACTCTCTGCCTTATTTGACCCTCAAAACAGCCCTGTGAAATAGACACTCATATCACCCCATTGTACAGACGATGGAGCTCCGTCTCTGAGGAAAAGAAGTGACTTGTCCAGAGTCGCACAGCAGAAGGCAGCAGGTTAGGGCTACAGCCTAGTGTCCAGACCCCAGGACTGCTGGGGCTAACTGCTCTGTCTCTGCCTCCTAAATGGGGAAGGAGGAAGTGATAGGCTGTGAAGACTTCAACCCAGCCCTGCCTCCTCCTTCTACCAGGAGCCATTGCCTGCTAGAATCTTCCTTCATGGTCTCTGGTTTAAAGCATGCTTGTAAAGAATGCTTTGTGGAAGGTCACTTCCAGCTACCAGTTAGTTTTTGCAAAAGAAGTGGATGTGGGGTCCCTTGAGGGGGCATAAAAAATAAAACAGAAAAATCTCCTTAGCTTTTGGATTTTTAATCAGAGGAACATGTGGGGCTTAGGGGGAAAATGATTTCTTCAGGGGGGTATAAATGGGAAGAGATGCTCAAAGTCAGTGACAGCTGGTTTTAATTTATAATTCTGCCTCCGTGTGAAATGCACAGAGAATCAGGGGGAAATGAGTAATAATTCACTAAGGTGCTGTCACAGCCAGGAAGCGTGAGGGCCCTCTTTGTCAGCCTGCCATTGCCGGGAAGGGTGAGACAGAGGAAGGACACAGAGAGTGGTGCATCCAGCTAGAGTGCCTTTTCTCCTGCTCGGAGACATAGTCCTGCTGCTTCTCCCCTGCCTGGCCTGGGGCTCTTGGTGCTGTTGGAATAGCCTGGAATGGCCCACTAGCTCCTCAGGGCTGAGTGCCTTCCCTGCACCCATTCTTCGAGCAAGCCACAGAAAGTGAGCTCTCCCTCACTATCCTCTCCTTTCCTCCTCCTTCTGCGGGCACTTGGGAAATCTATGGTCATAAAGCTGACTGTGGTCTTTTCAATGGGACCTGAGGTCAGCCCGATGTAGAGAAAAGGGTAACAGGGACCTTTATGTGAAGCCAATAGATGATATAAGGGGGCCCCGTGGCTGGCATTGCTTGGCCGGGATAAGGTAGGTTAGACCAATAATAAAGCAGCCCCAAATTTCAGGAGCTTAACGTAACATTTACAGTACCTATGCACTGAAGTGGGGGGCTCCTCAGGCTCTCTCGGGGCCCCAGGCTGGCAGGGGCCCCATCATCAGACAATAGCCGTCTCAGGAACAAGAGCTTTCCTTGGCCTCTTCAGCAGGGAGAGAGACTGAAGAATTTCACAAGGGGCTCTCCGCAGCCTCAATCCAGAAGCGACACACATCACTTCCACTTGCATTTCATGGGCTAGAGCTACTCACGGTGGCTTCCTGTCACTGGAAGGAAGGTGGGAGATAAAGGGGGGCAAGCAGAAAGTTTGAGCAATATGTTTCTCTGCAGACAGAGGTGATTGAGGGACCCAACCAAGTCCCACCAACACTACCACTGCCACCATCATGTTCTTGTCACCGTGTTGATTATCAGTGCCTTCTCCTGGGGTCACATTCATGATGGATGAGAATAAAGAGCACAGATTTAGAAGCAGAAGATCCGAGTTCAAGCCCAGCTGTGTTACCTACTGGCTGTGTGACCTTAGTCAGATTGCTTAACCTTCCTGAGCTCTCCTCTGTCACATGTAAAACTGGGTTATTCCCCGCTACCACACCATTATTATCATTATATTATTATTATTATTATTATCATTATTATTATTATTATTATCACTATTTTATTTTCTGAAGATCACGTGTACGCATTAGGGACCAGGGCTGCTTTTCATTATCAGCAGTATCATTAGACATCAAGGGTCCAGCTGGGGAGCTGTAGTTGATGAGGATACTTGGGTCATGCCTGGCTAATGTTACTTGACATTAGTATCTTTTGCTTTTAGCGGTCCCAGAAGTGACTGTGATCCTGTGCTTTCCCTGCAGGTAAACTTCCTGCTGGTTTTTACTGCAACTTCGAGGATGGCTCCTGTGGCTGGACCCAGGGCATACTGTCACCCCACAACCCACGGTGGCAGATCAGGACTCTGGAGGATGCCCATGGCCAAGACCACCGAGGTACTGCTACTCTCTTCCCTTCCCTCTGGTGCCCATCTGACCAGACAAGAGACTTAGGGCCCTACCCGAGAACAGCTGGACCACCCCATCCCTGCAGGGCAAGGCCAGGGGCCTGCCCAGAGCTTGCTTTAGGGTGCTCACTCACAATTCCCTCTTTAGTCTTCCCGGGCTTCAGGATGATTAAACCAAGCCAAGGTAGATGTCACCTCTGATTCTCTAAAATGAGAACCTGGATGAAGGATTAGCTAAAAGATAAGAAAAGTGGCAACAATAGTGATCATTCATTCATTCACTAAGTGTTTTGAGGACCTACTTTGTATCTGACACACAACTCACTGAGAGGTAAGGACAACCCCTAGCCCTCTATGAGGAGGCTGACGCACAGGGAGGCCTTGTGTCATTGGGCTCAAGGCCATGCCCTGGGAACCCAGCCCCACATCTGGTCCATTCCCTGGAGCCTAACCTCCTCAGCCATATCCCCCATCCCTGCCAGCTCAAGCTGGCAACTCCCACCTTCCCAGAGCCAGAGCCCATCCTCCCTCTGCCCCTGCTGGGCGGCCAGAGGGACAAGGCCTCCATACACTCAAGAAATGGCCACCCACACCGGGTGAGCTGATGCCTCTGGAGACACGGCCAGGGCATGGAATGAAGAAGGAATGAGGCAGAGCCTGTGAGGCCAACACAGCTCCCAGATTTGGGCTGCTGGAGAGGCCGGACCACCCAGCCATGGGCCCACCCTTGGGCTCTACCCAGTGGCTAGTGTTGGGCAGGCCCTGTGGCCTACCTCTCTGTGGGACAGAGCTGGGGTCAGGGGTGGGGGCTCTTTCTCCCCTTCTCTGCCTTGCCATTGGCTGCTCTTTGTGGAGCTAGAGCTCCTTGAACCAAATCCCTCTCTTTCCAAGCAAAGATCATACAGCCTATGGGTCCCTTCAGGAATAATAGTAATGATGATTAAAGTGTGCAAGAGGACAATGCCCAGATCCACCACGGGGATCCCAGAGCCCACACAGCCCTGTCCTTGGCCCTCAGAGCTCACTGCCTCTGAGCGAGCTGGCGTTGGCCCGTGAGAAAGCAGGCTGTTCTCGCCATCACAGTAGACTCTCAGCAGGGATGAGACCCCAGAGCTCCGGCTTCTCCTCCCGGCCTCCTCAACATTCCGCATCACCTCAGCACGTCATGGAGGAGAAGAAAACAGAACTGGGGGGCTCAAAGCAATTCATGATCTTTATGTCTCTGCTCTCAGTTCGGTAGCCTCCCATGGCACCCATAGCAAGTGGCCGACATACGTCTGGTCATGGGGCCCTCACAGCCTCCTCAAGTTGTCCCTTCCATTAATGGCTGCAGCCAAAGTCCAGTCTTCCTTTCCAGAGATAAGCTCTCCCTCTCTGCCAATTCTACTCATGGGTCATACTTTCTGTCTCCTGGAGCCCCTCAGAACTCAACTCTTCCCTCCCTCACCAAAGCAGCCCCTCAGATATGTGAAGACACTGGTTGTAGCCCAACCCATCGTGCGAGGGCCTTTCTCTCCCTAGTCACAGATTCTTCCTCAAGGATGGGTCACGTGCTTTTCTAGGCTTCCTGGCCTGTCTTGGATACTCTGCTCTGGACCCACTTGAATTTGTTACTTGGGAGTAACCCCAAAACATACTTGGCTAAGAGAGAAAAGCAGGAGTGAATAACATCCTGCATGGGGTTCTGTGGCCACCTAAAGGGTTTCGGGAGCACCTCGGCACCCAGCTCCATAGCACTGACCACCCAAAACGCTCTGTAGTTCCTGGAGGTTTCCAAATGCTTCTTCCTCACCATGTGGGGTTGGGGCCTCATGTTCTCCCAGGTTGGCAGACAGATCGTTGAGAAAACACAAGAAATAAGACTTCCTGGTCAGGTCAGGGGACATGGGATGACCTGGTGGAAGAGACTGCAGGTCGTGGAGACCGCTGGAGGGCAAAGGGCTGGCAGGACTGGAAATGGGGAAGGGTGGGGGTGGGGAGTCCTTCAGGCTGCTCCTGGGCCATGGGCTAAAGCTGGTGACCTGGGGAGATCAGGGGAGCAGTAGCCCAGATGTATGATGCTGGGATATTACAGGGCGTTTGGAAGGCAGACCTCTGCGTGAGCCAGGTTTTGTAGACCGTGGCAAGTAGACTGCCTTATCCCCTGGACAACAGAAAGCTGTGTCCTCAAAGATATTCCACCTCTAGAGAAGAATGATGCAGAGCCCATTAACCCTGCACCCCAAGGCACTTCAGTGCAAGAAGATGGTGCACCTCTGACTCTTTTCCTCTCTGCCCCAGGCCACGCCCTGCTGCTCAGCACCACGGACGGCCGTACTTCTGAAAGTGCTACAGTGACCAGCCCTACATTTCCCGCCCCGATGAAGAACTCCCCGTGTGAGGCAAGTCTCAGTGTTCCCCTCATTCTAGGACTGCTCCCCCCACCCCTCATCTTGAGTATTTCCAGCCAAACCCAAACACAAGCAAAGTAGCCTGGGTAGTAGGGCTGCTTGTTCTCCTAGGGGGAGGGACAAGATGGCATTTTGGTCATCTTTTAGGCGGAGGGCATGTGCCAATATGGTGAAGTCCCGTCTGCAGAGAATCTTACCTTAAACACCCGTACTTAGCTGCACTGAACTCTTTGCAGGGGGGCCTCGATTGAAGCAAACCCAGGAAATATTTCCAAGGCATAACAGGGAAGGGTAACAGTGATCTACGAAAGACTTTCTGCGCAAGCCTTTTGATAAACCTCAAGCTCTAATACATTTCACATTTTATAGATAGAGCATCAAAAATTTGATCTACATAAGTTTCACTAAGAGATCAGTGGTATTCAATAAGGTATCTCCAAAGTCACTTAATGTCTTTCGTGTGTGGACTGAGGAACTTAACATGTTTCTTAGCTTAAGGTCATTATTTCTAGAGAACAAGAAATGTGCTCATGGACTCTGGAATCAATTGCCTGATTCCAAGCTAGGTTCCACCACCAATCGGCGGTACAATTTGTTTGGGAAGTTAATAACCTTTCAGGGCCTCAGTTTTCCCACCTAGGAAATGGACACAATAGGAGTGCCTACCCTAAAGAGGAAAGGATTAAATAGGTTAATATGTACTCAGGGCTTATCACAGCGCCTGGCACAAAGTAAGGGTAACAGTAGTTAGCCAACAGTGCCTGGCACCCTGAGGAAACATAGGTAAGGGGAACGTGAGGGAGGGGAAAGGACATGAACCAAACTCAGATGCCAAGTTCTCTGAGAGCCCTCCATGCCTCTGCTTCTTTGTGCCGCCATCAACATCTCACACTGAGTAGAAAGCCATAGCTACGTGCCCCCTGAGCAATTTGTTTCCTTCTAAGCTGTGGCCTGTGTGAAACTGACCAGACTCGTGTGCCCTGCGCTGGCTCCGTGGAGCCCTGGGGAGGCCCCTGGAGACAGGCTTCCAAGGCTCAGGGCTGCAGCTCAAATCAAACCCTCCAGGCTTTTTGTGAGGTACAAACTCATAGGCAAACACAATAAGAATAGGAAAGCCGTAGCAATGATTTTTTTTTTTAAATCGGAAGAATGGTCTAATTAAATATGAGGATCCCCTCTTAACGTAAACAAAAAGGGGTTCATGATACGTAGTCCTTGACAGCCTTACTCTCGGCTGAATTTTCTAAGCCAACGTTTGGCCAATTTCTCCCCTTCTTCTAGTTAGTTTATGTTACCTTACTAGATTTTATGTATCTCTGTGAGCCCCCTTAAGTCCTTTTTGGGGAGAAGTCGGGGCACAAATAAATAGATCGATTACGTGAAATTTTATTTGAGAAATCCTGCTCTCCCAAGCAGCCAGGTGGTGGATTACACAGTCATCACTGACATTTCTGAGGCGCCTCCCAGCAGACCCCCTGGAAGGGAAGGCTTCTTAAGAGGGAAATCTAAATGAGGAGAGGTGGCTGGCCTTCTTGAGAGTTCAGGGGGTTCCTTAAAAGCATTTGATTTTTATATTTATTCTTCACTGGATTTAACATAGCCTAATTTTAGAGTAAGAAATGTCAAGGTTAAAAATGCTATTTTTCTAATACTTCATCATTTCCCTGATAGCATTTGGTTGATCAATAGCTTAAACAGGTGTTTTGTTTTACTGGCCTATTTTATTTTCCCTTTAGTCAGACTTGCTCTGGGCTATTTCTGCTATTTCCTGCCCTTTTCCAGAGCTTGGCTCAGCAGGAGTAATGAAGGGAAGGTAGTGAGTGCGTTCCATTCTCGGCACACAGCTAGTTCATATTCAGCTTTGCACACCATTCATCTAGTGCTGATGGGTCTTGAATTCCCAGTGTTGGGGGAAATGTTTTCATCAGAAAAATAAGTAACCAAAATAGAAGTATGTATTTCCAGGTTTGTAAGCCTCACCATTTATTTTATTCGTATCCTAAATGCAGAACGCAACGAGTTGGTTTCCTCCTCCCAGGCTGGCAATCATCCGTGACCAGGGATGGTGCACTGCTGTGTGGGGATGATAGCTGGGGGCCTTCAAACCCCACCACCTCAAAAAGGGCCTTCTTGGCCATGGAGACTGGCCCAGGAAGGGGACCTGAGGCAGAGATGGGGGAAGGTCTCTGATGAGGGTCAAGCCCACAGGGACCCAGCGGCTGGGCAAACCCCAGGGCCGGCTCCCAGCACTGAGCTTCTCCTCTAAATGGGGACCAGTCCTGGGAGCCCTAGGGTCCTACCAACTCTTGGGAATTGAAATAATTGCAGAATATCTCCAAATGCCCCTCAAGAAACCCAAAAATGATCAGCGGGTTCCCAAAAGGGAGCTGACGTTCTCACTTTCTGTGCATTTCCTTGAAAATCTAGATACCACCTGACTAGGTAGCCCTCTGTTTCTCTGGTCGCTGGCACTTAGAAAATGTGATCCGAGCGGATTCTTAGGTCCCATCCCAGGCCTCCCGGATGACGCTCCAAGCGGGGCCTGAGAATGTGCGTTTTCCACAACCACCGCAGCCCCAGCGATCTGGATGCACTTTGACCCTCGGAAATAATTGCCCTGAGACGCGCCTGCCAGTTGTAACCGAAGTTCATTCTGAGTCGGTGCGGAGAGTTTTCTCCGCTACCTGTGATGCAACTTGCCTTTTAGAGAGATGAGTCAGAAGTGGTGAGAAATGACAGGGTGGAGGACAGAGGAAGAGACAGAAGGGGCCTGGAGAACAACACTCTGGGAGGCAGGTCAGATGCCCACCGATCGATGGTGGAGACATACCAGGGCGTGCTTCTGTGCCGGTCTGCTTCCCAGGGATTCCAGAAACCCGCTGGCTCCAGACTGACCCGGATGCCCGCAGTCCGCACCCCTGGCCCCTCGCAAGGCTCACTGGCCAAACCCCTGCAGGCGCCCCCCACCCCTGCTCCTCCCTCCCACTGCACAATTGCATACAGGGTATGAATATTTAAAGACCGCTGCCTAGCCCAGCTACAAACCAGAGAAAGAGTTGGGCTTTTTTGTTGTTTTTTGGGGGGTTTGGGGTGGTTTTTTTTGCCTCCCCCAAGCTATTCTCTGTGGGAAACTGGAGAGCCGCTTAGAATATTCAGATTTTTATTTTTATTTTGCTGAATTCCAGTTCAAATAATTAAAGTTGCCACCGGGAGGGGAGCCTTGCGGTGTGTTCACTCCCTGTCAGACCTGCTCTGTCCGCCTTGGGTGGGAGACACACTCGGATGTGTCTAGCATCGCAGCTGCTGGTAATAAAGAGGACGGGGAGAGTCGGGAGGGGGGCTGTCTCCGCCCCTCCCCCTGCCTTTCACACAGCCCAGAAGCCTGAATGTCTCAACAAGTCCCTGCGGTTTGAAATTCTATTTTATTTGAATAGCCTGCCCGTGACTGGAATATTTTAAACCGTGTTCTCAGGACAGAACAAGGCCTGGGGAGAGAAAAAGTGGGCTTCCCTCGTTCGCTTTCCCTCTTTAAAGCATGGAAGCAGCTTTCCTTCCCGGAGCTGCAGGAACAAAAGGGGCCCAGGAAGTGGGATTGGGACCCACTCGATGAGTGGCGACACCCACAGGCAGGTGACTTTCCGCTGCCGGTTTTCTGACCTTGCGGAGTGGCAGCCACCTCTACCCTGCCCCCCACATACAGGGGCATGCACAGGGACACACCCCCTGGGATCCTGGAACACACCTGGGGCCTTTCTACCCCTGATGTCAGCTCTGTGGTGATAAGAGGGTCATCTTCAATTAGCCTGGGTCTGAGATGAGGACAGAAGGCCACCAGCAGGCCTCCTCCGGCAGGGGAACTGGCCTGCAGGGAAGGAGCTCAACATTTGGTGTTATTAAAATCAGTAAATGTGGTCCAGAGGGCCCTGGGAGAGCAGACTGGCGTCTGAACTTGCCCTCAGCCATCCCTTAAGCCCTGCACAAAGCCCCACTGAGAAGGGCCCCTGAGGGCAGGCAGGACCCCGAAGGCTGGGGGCCAGGGAATTTTTCAGCAAATTGCTCTCTGTTGACCTGGTGAGACTTTTCAGGATGGCGGAGATCATTCCTGGACACAGGGCCGTCCTTCCGGGATCTGGCTAGCAGGGGGCTCTCCAGCCTCTCAGTGTAACTCAAAAGCAAAATAAGGTGAGCCATGGCTGGTGTCCTTTGGGTTTATGTAAGCTGAGCCCCCTCTCCCTCTGGGGGGCAAACAAATAGGACTTTCAGACAAGATGAAGTTCTTTTCTGACTGTTTTAAAGTTTATTAAACTCTGGCAGAATCCTCTTTGGAAAAGTAAAAGACAGGGATGAGCAATCCTAATTATTGTAGGATAGCTTGAGGTAGAGGGGAAAACAGAAGAAGGCTTTTCCTTTAGCAGGCCGCACTGCTCCCTCCACAAGGGCATCCTGCTCGGCTGGCTTTCTGGAGCAGATGTGGGTGCGGGCCCAGGGCTGCCCAGGGGGTGGGGGCGGCCCTTCTCAGCAAGGCAGGAGAGGAATGTTCCCAGAGATGCAGAGCCAGTAAATGCAAAAACAAGAGCACACCCAGACCATTTAGTCGGAGCCTCGTGCTCTTTCTGCCATGGGCCTGCAGAGCCCGAGGACTGGCATTGTTCTTGCCTTACTCAGAGCCCCTGCCCGCCCCCCACAACACTCCTCGTCTCTGGAGGCAGGAAGGAGACACCGCCCTGTTTTGTAGCAATCCAGTTACCCACTGAGCCTCTCCCCATGCTGAGACCAGTGGCTGGGCCCAATTCCTAAATGGCCAACGGGACGTTGTTCTTCAACCAGAGGACCCGGATGGGACATGTGCCTGGTGAGGGCCTTCTTCGCCCCACTTGGCCTCTTTCAAATCAGGAAGGAAAAACTATTCCAAGGGGCCCTCAGGCTCTTGATCCTGAAAAAGAAAAAGGTTGTCATTTCCTGGATCCATTCCACTTTCTATAGAACATGTGCCTGTCTGGGGAAGAGAGCTTCTTCTCTCTCTCTTCACTCATCCTGCATCTAGGCCGACTGCTGACCGGTGAAAGGACAAGCAGGTTCTTACCGGCTCCACCTGCGACCAGCCTCCGCCCTTGTGTGGCCTGGCATGCTGCAGACACCTTACTGTGGCTATAGAAATGCTCTTTGTAAATAGGGACCAGAGCCACGCCAGGGGCGTTCCAAGGTGACATCATCCCTAGCCCCCCTCCCACAAGCCCAAGCTCCTTGGGTCAGGCACATAGGGACTGGAATCCAACCCCCCATCTCACCAAATGCCATGACACCCACAGCAGTGACAATGCTCACAGGGACAGCCAGCTAACCTGCGGACAGCTACAGACCTCAGTGCTTGCCACGTCGATTTTCCACAGGTTGTTTTCCACTCTCTGTCCTCTGCCCCAGTCCCCTACCTGCTTGGGAACTTCTAGGGAGCCGGGATAGGATCCCAGAGACAGACCCCTTCCATCATCCCACGCTCCTCTCCCCATCTGCCAAGAGCAGAGGGAGACCCTTTTCCCTGCTTTCCCCACAGCCTCCCTCACCCCCACTTCCGCCCTGGCAGGAGACACCTAGAGATGATAGTGTTAGTCCTTCACAAATGAGAAGGGAGCCCACAATCATGCTAGCCAGCAGTGTGGCCACAGGTCCTTAAGACATAGAAGCATCTCCACTTTCCCCTAGGGGGACTCCTGGAAAGGGGGCAGCTCCAGTACGTAAGGGGACAGCCTGAGAGAAGAGAGGAAGGCATGGAGTGCGTTTGGCGAAATGACCCAGAGCAGAACATCACATGCCTTTTAACATCTCTTTTTATAACTTGAGAATGAATGCCAGTTCTCTGTCTTATTCTCTAACATTTCCTATTTGTTTGGATTCAAAAACATGACTCACTACTTAATATGGAATAGCTAAGACTTCAGGAAGATACACTCTATTTATCCCATGGTTTTGAGTCTCCCCAGGAAGACCTAGGAGGCATATGTCCCCCAGTTTAAGAAGCCCCAAGGAAGAGCTCCAGCCCCCACTGCCTTTCTCTGAAGCCCAAAGGCCTCCTCACCTTGTATACCTTCACTACATCCCTTGGCATCAGCATTAGGCCCATAGATGGTACGTTTTCATTGAAGAGTATCTACCCTGTCCTGGTCACCCCTAAAGTCCACCTCAATGATGCCTGTCCCCCACCCATTAGTCACCCTGACTCTGGCTTTGTGTCTGAAACTCTAGGAGGACCTTGGCTCTGGCAGTCACTCATACCCCTCGTGATGAAGACACTTTTCATAGAGCCTTAACCTGGGGCCTAAGCATGTGCCACTTTGCATCAGAGAGGAAGGGGGTGAGGTCGGAAGAGGTTCCGGAGGACTTTTCCGCTGCCAGTCTCTAATGATGGTTCTGTATACCCGCAGGAACATTACACCCACGATCTGTATTAAGAATCCTCAATAATGTCAAAGACCACAGAGCCTGCCCACCCCTGCAGTTACCCTGTGAGGTGAATGAAACCTTCCTCATTCTACAGACCGAAGAACCTCAGAGGGCTAAGGGACACCCTTCAAGGTCACAGGCTAAGGCATGCAGAAACCAGGACTCGGATACTAGTACCTTCAAAGGCTCCCCCAAGGTAGTCGGGGTGGCCCCCTCAGCATACAAAGTGTGGGCAGCTGCAGGGGCAGGATCAGAGCCGGAGCTTAGAACTTGGCTGGGTTGGATGGACATGTAAGGTGCCAGGCAGGAGGGAGGGAGGGAAGGTCACAGAGGTCTCTCTGTCAGGCAGGAAGCCAGCGAGTACTCATTTCAAACCCTCCATGTGGCCAGCCGTGCTGGAGATAGACTGTAAGAATCTGGGATCTCTTTGTGGTGTTTATTTGGCAGAAAAGTTAAAAATACTTACTTTGGTATGACAAGTGCTGGTCCCCATGTAACTCGGGGATCACTCAGCGGCACTACAATAAAAAGCAAGCCAAAGTTTTTACCTAGAGCCCTCAAACACCCTAACTCTTTGCACTCCTGGGAAAAAGAAACCTTCCTTAGTCTGGAGCTGAGGAAGGGATCCTTTCTAGCTGGTAAACCAACTGAGGGAGTGTGTTTTTTAAATATCAATCCCTTATTGTGTGGCTAGGACTATGCTAAGAATGTCACTTGTTTTATCACCCATTCACTGATGGAGACCCTGGGGCCTAGAGAAGTTTAAGTGACCTGCCCCAGGTCATCCTGCTAATAAGAGGCAGAGCCAAGATTTAGACCAACATCTGTCTCCCTCCTAAGCCAAACCTGCAAACACTTGAAGTCACCGGACTTAACTTAGGTCACCTGAGGTTGAATCCCAGCAAGTCACTCCCTCCTAACTGGGGATCAAAATACCTGTTTCACTTGCTGCAAAGATCAAATGAGAATGTGAAAATTCTTTGTAATCCATACAGTGTTTTATGGATGGAAACAATTATTATTATCTCCTCATATTTTGCACAGTCAGGCAGAAGCCAGTCCACCATGAATTCAGACGCTGTGTCCTTGTTTCTCTTCTCGGTCAACAACAACGTGTGGGAAGATAGGAAGCATGATTTTCACAGTCCCTAGAATTAGCACCAGAAGGATATGCTCCTTAATCAATCATTAATTAATTAATTGCACAGCCTAACCCTGGTCCAGGATAAGAGCTAACAAGGAGACTCCTCCTTGATTCTCAAGGATCCAACAAACATGACCCTACTGAGATCTCTGAGCCAAAATAATTCTCCCCTCAGTCTCTAGAGCTGGGAAGCTGCTGGCACCTAGCATTCTGCCATCCCTTACTATGATTTGGTTGACTCTGCCAGGACACGTGCTAATGGCCCAAAGGAATCGACAGCAATTGTAATTGCACTCGGACATAATTAATTTAATACCTTTGAGCCATTCAAAATTAATACCTCTCTATTACATGATGAAACTGAGGCATAAGGAGAATTACTGTCAAGGCTCATGGGTGTGAATAAAATCCTTCCGGGCACTTGGCAGAGGTCTGGATCCTATTCAGAATCCACCTGCCAATCATGGACCCTTGTAGCTCCTACTGGTGATCCTTATGACACGTTCAAAAGACCATATACAGGGGGGCATCTTGTTGAAAGCACAGGCTCTCCCAACTGTCAGAATAAATACTCCACAAGTGATCCTGGGCCCCTGCAGACACTCATGTGCCTGGGGTCCATTCTCTTTCCACTCGCCATCCGTTAAAGTTGTAGGACTTTCATGCACAGAATCGATTCCATTCCCCAGGTAGAGGATTACAGAGCTATTTCGCTGCATTGTCCTCATCACACACAGAGAGACAGAGGTTCAGAGAAGGCTGTTAGCTCAAGATCATACCATCACAATGTAACTCAAAAGAAAATATCACCGTTTTCTTCCCATAAGACAGGGAAAATAACTCTCCAGGGAAACTGGAAGATAGAACACTGAACTGAAATTTTTAAATACAGCATCCTTCATGCTGTCCCTTTCTATTTTATTTTATGGGCTGTTTATCTCTAACATCGTGTTCCCTGCCCGCCCTTTCTGATGCAAGAGGAGGGAACTAACACTGATTGAATGTATTTGATAGCTGGGCACTGGGCTCTTTAATGATCTTATTAATGTCCCCCAGCGACTCTCTGAGCAGAATACAATTGGCCCCATTTTACAGATGAAGACTGAGGCACAGATTATGCCACAAAGATAGAACCAGTCTTTGATTTCATAGTCAGACTCTGTCCAAAGTATTTATTCCCAAGAAGCATCCACCTTCCCTGGTCTTCCCCAAAAAGCCCACATGATGCAGGCAAGAGAAACTGATCCTCCCCTAAGGGGTGAAAAGAAAGCACTCTCTTTTCCCCACTTTCAGATGACATCAGAACTTTCCCTGCTGCCATTTTTAATAGAGTGTTTATTGTTTTTTCTGATTACAAAAGTGTTCTAAATTCATTGCAGAACATAAGTAAAATGCAGGAAAGCATAAAGAAAATTGAAATTGCCCACAGTCTTACCCCCCCCAACAGTAATCCTGCTTACCACGTTGGTACATTTCCTTCCAGACACATGGATGTCAGTTTGAGCAGTGAAAAGTGTTTATATAAATTTAGCATCATACTGTATAAGTATTTTATGTCTCCTTTCTTTACTTACTATTATATTTTCCTATATCAGTGTTAGTCTTCATAAACATGCTTTTAATAGCTGCGTACACTACATTTATTTTACTGTTTTTGTTCAGGTTATCAAAAAGTAAGAAATGTTCATTGTCAATAATTTAGGAGACCAAACAAGGGGAAAAAAATACCGATAACTCCATAACCTCACCAGCCAGGGATCCCACAGTGACTATTTTTGTACATACCCTTCATGTTTTCTTGCTGTGTTTTCACAAAGGGGGCATGTAGATTTCCCTAGCTGGCTGTTTCTGGCTTCAAAGCAATGCCTCAGAAAGGAGGAGACATGGGGTGCTGTTTTCAGAAGGATTTCAATCTTTTAAGTCACCTACATGGCCAGGAATCCAACATTGCTTAAGCCTCCATCATTTGCAAGTATTTGCCAGCATATTTTATTTGCTTGTTATCAAAAATCTACATCTGGTCCGCTTCTTGCTGTGTTGGCTTGATTTTTCATTAGGCTATTTATAGCTAGAGAGTCAGTATTTTTTTTTCCAGGTGAATTAGGAGATGGCATACAAAAACACTGGGTTTCACAGTGAGTCAATACTCTCAATTAAAGTTAATAAGAGACCACGTGGAAACCAAGGAACTCTTAAAATTACCAGTTCACACCAGAATCACAGCCCCGTGGCAGCTTAGGTGGGAAAGCAGCCTTAACCTCCATTCAAAGCTTGGATGTCCCCGACAACAACTCCAATCTTGGTTGTCCAGTCACTGTTGGGTGACCCCTAGGTTGGGGGATATTGAGGGAGTGCACACCACCCACCCTTCAGGCAAGCTTATCTTTGAGCATCTCTCTCTGTTAAAAAACACTTCCTTCTGTTGAAGCGAAATACACACTAGAGCATCCATCCCAGCTGTGTCTGTCCTGCAGGAATTCACTCAGCCCTTCATAAAGAGGAACAAAGGTTGCACCTTCCCCCTTACGGCATGACCTATATTTGGGGGTGCTGCACACAGAATGGACATTATTTGATGCCACATGGTCTCTTTTATCCAACTTCAGCCTAAATTCCATGCTGATATTTTTTTTAATGGGATCAAGAGATTGTTGTAAAGTTACTACAAGGTATGCATAGCAAACATGGGGCATATTCTCAACATAAAATCACAGTAATTACCTCTGGAGGAGGAAAGGGCCATGAGAGAAATAATAGCATTAGGCCTCGCCACAATGCTGCTCTCGCCTTACGCACAGAACTTTAATTAATAAAATGACAGACACTGGTAGCACATAATTGGAAAGTCTATCAGGCCCCACCAAGGGCTGGAGTAGGGAAGGCCCTTGTGAAAGGGTCTGCTGGAGCCAGAAAATATGATTGCTGGTAGCGTGTTCCTAGCATTGTCTCTTCTCACTTGTCTCATTTGCTGTCTGCATATCAAAGAGTTTATTAGTCAAAATTTATCATTGATAACCTATATCTACTAGGACGTGTCTAGAAGGATCAACATTTTTATTGTTACAGCCTCCAACAAGTGGTATTTCTCACAAACATTATTTAGGATTTGTAGATGTCTCATATTTGTGTGAATACATTTGTCATATGTGTGTGTGTGTCACACACACATACAACAACTTGTTGTCTGGCAGAGACAAAGGATGCAAATGGTTTAAAACCCTCCAACTCCCTGATTCCTCTGTTATGAAGGTATTCCTGAGCTAAGATCTTGTTAGAATATGGATTCTGACTTGGCAGGCCTGGGGTGGAACTTGAGACCCTACATTTCTGATGAACTCCCTGGTCATGCCAATACTGATGGTTTATATACCACACTTGGAGAAAGAAGGATCTGGGAAACCTTCACAATACACCCCCCCCGAAAGATTTAAGTATCATCATTGCATATTACATGTATATAGAGCTATCAATATAGTAGAAACAGCACACAGACCATAGCGTGGAATCCAAATCTGCAGCTCATGGGTTCAGCAATCACGGGTGACTTCACCTACCTAAGCTTCAGATCTCACATCTGAAAAATGGGCCTGATCATACCCACAGGAAGAAATTTTGTGAGTAGAAAATGAGACAGCGTATGTACCAGTCCCTAGTGCAGCTATCTGGTATTGAATAAATAGTTAACAAATTACCTTAGAGGTCCCCAGACAGAAACTGGTCTTAGTAAGATCATGTTCCAAGAATCTTTTTTTGCCCAGTCTAAGCACCTGATCCTTAACTGTCAGTATCAAGTGAAGTCTACCTGGCATGGATATCCACATATAATGGTATCAGAGGGTTTCTTTTATCTGGGACTGTATATATAAGGAAAATGGAACCCTTGGAGAGGGTCTTGAGCCTACATACAATCTGCCCTAGAAACCACAAAGAGTCACTCTTTACACTTAGATACAAATAATGGATAAGGGATATTCAGAAAGAATTGACATCAGTCCTTGAGGTTTTCTAATTAAGAAATTAGATTGTTCTGGTCCCATTTGCATCCTTAGGTCATCCCTACTCACCCTCAGGGCTGTCCTCAGTCTTGGCCCAGGGATAACATGGCAGCCATGTGAAGGGCCTCTGCTGGGGTCTGTGTCCTCCCCCTTCCAGGAAGGACACTCCTTGTTCACCTTGGTGATGGTGGGATGTGTTAAGCCACTTTTTAGTTATTAAGAATTACTATTACTCAAAGTAGAGGTGAGAATGGCCCCACACAGAGAAGGCTAGGCTACTTCCAGCCCTAAGTAGTCCCATGTCCCCAGTGGTCTCCACCTAAGATGTGTTTTAGAATCACCTAGAGAGATCTGAAAACTACTGATGCCCAGGACTTACCCAAGGCCAATCAAATCAGAATCTCTGGGATGGGAACTCAGACACTAGTTGTGAAAAGTCCCCAGCTGATTCTAATTTGCAGCCCAGGTTGAAAGCCACTGGTATCATTTTATTCACCACATGTGGACTCTGCCTCCACATTCTTTATCTCACTCGGTCTTTACAACCACCTTTTAAGGTGGGCAGGAAAGATATGGCCATTATCTCAAGTTTGTCTATAAGAAAATGGAGACTCAGAGAGGCTAAGTGGCTGGCTTAAAATCACACCGTTGAGTTACTTTGATATTGGAGCACAAACCCCAAGTTATCCTATCGTCAACAGGCAAGGAAATAAGATAGTCTGATAACCCACCCGAGAATGAATGTTGGTGCAGAGTAATTGCTTCCAGGGAATTACAGAAAGGAAGTGGGATGAGTCATAGGAGCACTGGGGCAAGGGCCCAGAGGTTGCTTCTGTGCAGATTCTGATGCAGTGAGTCCAGGATCAGGCTAGAGATGCTGCATCTCCTACAGGCTCCCAGGTAACACCCGTGACACCATCCTGAACATCACACTCTGAGTAGCAGAGCACCAATTGACTTTTAAAGGAAAATTTGGAATGACTGGGGATAATTACAGGTGAGAAGTAGGCCAAGTGAAAGGCCAGAGGTTCTGGACTGCTTATATGGAAGTCTGAGGAAGAATAGTATCATCTGGATACATCACCTTACTAAACACTCAGTGGATGAAAATAAAAATGAATGACAGAGAGACATACCTTGCTAGCCCTTCATTGGCTGCCAGTTTGTGATCTCATTCTAAATTTTTTGCATCTGTTTCTAGAAATAGATGTAGACAGTGCATGCCTTGGCTTGAATTGTAGCTGTAGATACATGTTTTCTACTATAAACATAGGTGGTGATATTGTAAGATGAAAGTCAAATTTTTAATTCTCCTATTTATTCATAGTTCTGAACAGCTGGGTCAAGTGGTCATCTTGACCCAAGTCCTGACTGTCATGTCAAGTGCCTTGCCTTGACGGTTTTTTAAAAATACTTATTTATTTAAGAGAGAGAGAGAGAGCACAGGGGTAGGGGTAGAGGGAGAGGGAGACAAGCAGACTCCTCACTGAGTCGGTAACCCAACTTGGGGCTTGATCCTAGGACCCTGAGATCATGCCCTGAGCCGAAATCAAGAGTCGATGCTCCACCAACTGAGCCACCCAGGGGGCCCTTGACTTGGCTCTCATATGTTTTATGTCTTCACTGTCAAGTGGCTTTATTTACTTCCTCTTTTGCTACACTCAGCACCATTTCAGTTACCCATTTAAATTCAGACTTCCCGGGACGCCTGGGTGGCTCAGTTGGTTGGGTGACTGCTTTCGGCTCAGGTCATGATCCTGGAGACCCGGGATCGAGTCCCACATCGGGCTCCCTGCTCGGCCGGAAGCCTGCTTCTCCCTCTCTCACTCACCCTGCTTGTGTTCCCTCTCTAGCTGTGTTTCTCTCTGTCAAATAAATAAATAAAATCTTTTAAATAAATAAATAAATAAATAAATAAATAAATAAATAAATAAATTCAGACTTCCCAGCTAGATGATAAGCTTCATGAGGACAGGGAGGAGATACACACACACACACACACACACACACACACACACACTATGCAGTACATAGAGTAGCTATGTATAAATATCTGTTGAATGAATGGATAATCATCTCAAGGACTGATACCAAGAGAGATCCTAGTAGACCTCCTCAGGATCTAGGGATGCCATCCCTTGGCAGCCAGTACTGTTCTTACTTCCCAGGCCTACTGGCCTAAAATACAGTCCAGAAAGGTGGAGAAAGCTCAATAGTCTGCTAGCCAATGGCCCCACTGTCGATATGACAGGGCTATATCTCACTGATATGCTCAGGCCACTACTACTTCAGACTGAAAGTTTCCTAACAACAGCTGAGAACTGGGCCATTTCAACTACAGCCAGTTAGCCACAAGATGTGTGGATTCTCTTCCCTTCCCTGGAACATAAACCCTAGAATGCAGGAAAGCACTAAGGAACTTCACAGGTGAAAAGTTAGTTTCTGTCCCTGAGAGGGGACCTGGTAAAGACCGGAAGCTCTTCCTGGAAGTGTATACATCTTTATATACTCTGACACTGATCAGATCCTACCATGTGCCCTCACTTGACAATGACTGTGCATACAAGATAAGACAGTCCCTGCCTTGAAGGAATTTGTGGTCCAAGGTGGAAGGAGGGAAGACAAGGCAGCTGAGCTATGTCCTGTGATGATCCCAATGGCCTCAAATGTTAAATTTCAGAAGAGGGGAAAGTCATTTCTGAGACAAGTGATAAGAAAACTTTCCCTGAAAATTAGATGGATTGAATTTTTTTTAAGTGGCAAGAAGGAAAGAAGAGGTAGAAGAAATGGAATGATCCAAAGCACAGAAGCAGAAAAATGCATGTCAGGTGCAGAGCTGGTATGTAGACTGATGTGAGGGAGATTAGGAAGTAGCCTCTATGTGTGGACTACTAGATGAAAACTACTTACCTGCTTGCTCTAAGGTAATACAGATGGTATTTTAGTCACTTCAAAACACAAAACACAGGCTTATTTAGAAATCAAAATGCCCCTCTGGTCAGAACTTCAACCTTGCTTTAAAGTTAAGGCTTTCTTGGGGCACCCGGGTAGCTCAGCCAATTAAGGGTCTGCCTTAGGCTTAGGCCATGGTCCCAGGGTCCTAGGATCGAGCCCCATGTTGGGTTCCCCGCTCAGTGGGTATTCTGCTTCTGTCTCTCCTTCTGTCCCTCACCTCTGCACTCTCTCTCTCTCTCTCTAATAAATAAATAAGATGATTAAAAATTAATTAAAAAATAAAAATAAGGTTAAGACTTCTTTCTTCCCCTGTCACACTTAGCCCTACCGCAGAGAAGCCTGAGATTGGGGAAAGGGTCATTGATGTCTCTCCTCCCTCACTCAGCTCTTCTCCTCTTCACTCTTCTGGCTTAATGGTGCTGCTTCAAGGTCTTAAGTGCAGGGAAAGGAAAAGAGGTTAAGGGAAGCAAGAAAACTCTTACTGGACAAGAACTGTTGTGGTAATCTGATACTGGTATTCTCTAGATGTGACAAATGTTTAGGGCTTCCTGGTTTTCACAGGGGGCTCTTTTGTGCCTTCTTGGGAGATTTACCTTTCTCCTAACCCCCTCCACAATGGCTAGGAATCTTTCTCCTTGACGAGGACCTATGTATCATTCCAGATGGTCACTTACTCTTTCCTCTGTCCTTGAGCATCTCGAGATGCCTGTAGCTTCTTTCTTCTGAGTTCTATTTACACCTTCAAGAAGCCCTCTTGGACAAGACCTAAAATGACCCACGTGGGCTCCCATGTACGTGGCTCACTCTAGTCTGTGTGTACTGCTCACGCAGGCTGTGTACCAGCAACTCTGGGGGTGCACGCCACTCAATGCTTCCACTTTGCCTTTGTTCTGCCATCAGAGCAGCCAACTAGCCCCTTGTCCATACTTTGGATTTTCCAGGTAGGAGTCAGACAGCATTCTCTTGGGCTCCCCAACTTGCAGAAGATTAATATCAATCATCAATTGATGATATCAGAGGGTATCATTAAAACTTCTCTCTCTCTCTCGACTTGGGATAAAGAGGGAACCTTCTTTGCAGGAGGGTAAAGTGAGGTGGAACTCATGATATACAAAAAGCGCATTCCAAAAACTTTCCTAGTAGTCAACCACCAACTTTTTTAAAAATCTAAAGTGCAGATGAGAGATTAAGAACCGTGTGACCTGTTTTCATCCCCCCTCGTGAAAGTCCTGCATCATTATGCCCTCAGACATCACTTTGAAGTGTAGAATCTATTGCTTCAGTGCTTCAGCCAAAATTCTTTTTACTCTTTTATTGCACTATTTGTTATCTCTCATTAAATTGTCATTGTAGTCCTGTAAGGTAGATAGACCTATTCTCATCTTAGAGAATACAGAACTGAGCTTCAAAAGGACCAAAGTAACAAGAAGAGTTTTTGAATCCAGATCTCGCTAACAAACTCTTCGACCGTTCTAGGGTGGAGGATAATGTGGCTCAGCATAAGTACTGAATAAATATTCATTGAATGCTTAAAAAGCTTATTTTCTTAGATTATAGAGGAACACGAATGCCTTGATATTAATTGCTAGGGGGTGAGAATCCACTGAAGAGTCACAGATGGCAGTGGTAAACAGGAAGATGTGCTCAAGATACACAAAAGAATTTAGAAAGGAGAAAGTAGAGGGAGAGGCGCTTTAAGAGGCCAAGAAGAGAGTTGAAAGAGTAGATTATAAAGGACATTGTGAATGCTACTTTGTTAGAGTAATGATAATAAAAGCCAGGTTAAAAGCTTTTAAAGAAAGAATGGGCAACAAGGAAATAAAAGCAGTTACATGCCAGTTATCCACAATGTTAACATCTGAATGGAGGTACAGAAATAGGTTGCAAGTCAGAGGAACTAGCAGGATCAAATAAAGGATATTTTTCTGGGACAGGTGAAAGCCAATCTTACTTATAGACAGAAGAGCCAGAAGGCAGAAAGAGTGTGAAGGTGCTGGAAGCAGTTTCTGAGAAAACAAGGACTGGAGGAGGTAAAACATGAGGGATTAACATAGAAGAAAATGAAGGATATATCTTCCTCTAAGACAGGAAAAGAAGAAGGAAGGTGGATAAATAAACACCTACATGAAGAAGAAGGAGGAGGAGGAGGATGGGAAGAGAAGGAAGGAGAAGAAAGAGGAGGAGTAGAAGGGGGGAAAGGAGGGAGGGAGGGGAGGAAAAAAAAGAAAAGGAAAGGAGGAAAGCAGAGAGGCTGAAGGAGATTTCACCTAATATAGTAAATTTTATCAGTAAAGTCAGAATCCAAATAATGGTCAGGAGAGTTAGGGACCAAGAGGTAATAGCATCAGTGTTTGGGGAAAAGTTTGAAACACCCGTTGTGCTATGTGTGTTCAGAAATCAACACTGGATGTATAAGTACCACCAATCATCCAGGGCAACATTCTGATTTCACAGAAGTCCAAATCAGCAATATTCTGTGGCCAAGAAACAAAAGGAGAGAACGGAGGGGCAAGCAATATCCCAGGCTGGGCACTACAAGGTGTGGGCCAAGAGTTGAGAGGGGTTAGTTGGCAATGGTAAGATTAAAATTTCTAGGCATGGCATCCAGACTGCACAAGGAAGCCAAATGAGGTCAGAAAAAAACAATTTACAGATTTGTTAAATTATCCTGGGAATGCTCATTGGTGACAAGTATTTTTGCTATACCAGATTTGGGAAATGGGAAAGGTTTAAGGGAAGAGGTTATTATGGTTATAGACCAGGCTTACCTGACTCAGGCTCTCAGAGGTTGAACAGCACCTGGGCACCCCAGTACCAGGTGTGACCTTGTAAGTGAAGAGGTCATGTGCAAGAAAGTGGGAAGTTCGTGGTATGTGACCTCTTTGATGAAATTGTGAGGAAACTTTGAGCTCAGGGACCAGGAGAAAAAGCAATGGTGATTTACAGAAAAGCATGTCTTCAAACAATAGAATCAAAGAAAAGGGGGCACCAAGGCAGATGAAAATGCTAGTTTCCAGAGGACATATTTTTACCTTCTATTCTACAATAGCCATTCTTTTGATTATAGAATCTGAACAGGAATATTTGGGGCAATTACATGCTTTGGTTGTCCTAAGTTTTAAATGTTGTTTACAGATTGTTTCTATCAAACACAGAGGTCAGGGACCTTGTTTATAATATATAATGACTCTGGGCATGACTGCCCTTAAACTCTTTCAGAAATATTAGCCACAGTCCCTTTCATATGTCTAGGGAACAATGCCATAGGAACCTTTAATCAAGACACAATGAAAACATATGATTGTAGCTCCCTATTGTCAAAATTGATATCTTCTTTCTGAAAGTCAAGCATATGGATATACTTCAATATGAGATTTTTATCTCGCCTTTGCCTACCAGTGCCCACAGGTATCAAGTCATAGAGTCTCCAGTTATCTAACACATGGTATGGTATCATTCAAATAAGATTATTGGAGTCTGGGGAAAGGGGGAATAAAAATCTATGATACCTAAGGCATTAAAGAAATTGAGTCATAAAATCACTTGTCCAAGGTCACAAAGTGAATTGGGGCCAGACAAGAGGCTTCGGATCCCCTTTAGAAGTTCATTTACTATCCCATGGATCTCAGTCAGTGTTTGGGGAAAAGTTTATATCACCTCAGTCACAGAATCCTGTGAAATTTAGGGTCAACCTGAACAAAATTCCAAAACTGTCCATCGTTGCCTCTGCCCAGCTCCCTGAACCTGCATGAAAGCCATTTTGGGAGACTGAGCAAGATCAGGCAGCCACCAGCTTTCCTTGCTGGGCACACCTTGGCTGAGTCTCCAACATCTTTGAGAATTCCAGGAAGGGGACCTGAGGCTTCCTTTTTAACATTAACCCCTGTCCTCTGGCTCTTCTCTCCCTTGCAGCTCCGAATGTCCTGGCTCATCCGTGGAGTCTTGCAGGGAAATGTCTCCTTGGTGCTGGTGGAGAACAAAACTGGGAAGGAACAAAGCAGAATGGTCTGGCATGTTGCCAATAATGAAGGCTTGAGCCTGTGGCAGTGGACGGTGCTTCCTCTTCTCAATGTGACTGACAGGTGAGCCTCTACCCATCCCTGTCACTCTTTTTCCTCATTAGCCAAAATGCAGAAAGAGCTCATGTCTTCCCTCCCCCAAGATATACATCCATATGAGCACATACACGTGCATACACACAAATATGTAATACACACACACACACACACACACACACACACACACACATTTTCTGCAGGCTTATAGGGAGCACTGAGTCTCTCTGTGGGATTTCCATGCTAATGAGCCCTCATCTCTTGCATCTCTGGCCTGGCCTGATTGGCTGCTTCCAGCGTCTGTAGCAGGAGGAAATAAAACAGAACAACTCATATGACTGCCAAGTCATAATCAGGCTTTATATTACATTTTCTCTTAATTAACACATTATGCCTTACTTTCCCATTTGACATTTCATTTATCCCTTATTAGCAACACAATCTTTGACATAGGTAATTATAGACCTTATCAAGTTCCCCATCCCTGCCCTTTCATAAGATTCTCATTGAGAACCAAAGAGTTACCACACCAGCAAGTTGGCCTCAGAATGAGGACTGGTGCTCAGGTCAGTCCAGGCCAAGGCTTTGTGGAGTCAGGTCCCTGGTGCAGGTAGATGAGGGAGAGGACAGATTCTTCATTAAACAGAGGAGGGCTTCTGCCAGAGGTCCTGGTTCCTATTTGAATTCTATCACTATTGGCATTGTGACTTTGAACTTCTCTGGGTCTCAGTTTCCTCATCTTTAAACTGAGAGGGTTGGACTAGAAGATCATTGACTACTTCATGTGGCTCTGAAATGGAGCCATAACCACTAAGATCAACTGCCACTTGTCTCCCCGGGATGGCATCAGTCTGCCACCTGCAGTCAGCCTGGGACGAGCAGTGCCTGGCCCACCACAGCAGCTCATGTGACGCCCTGATGCAGCATACTGAGTTCCCCGGTGGTTGCTGCACTGATCTGTTCCAGACCAAAAAAATGCAGAGGGCAGAGGGTGGGAGTTTTTTTCTATAAAGGGGGCAGATAAATGGATCTGGAGGGGGAAAGCCACCTTTAATAGGCTAAATATCAAACCCAGCAATCCAGAGCAGCCTCTGCATTTAGACTTTTAAACCCCATTCAAATTACCAGCCTAGTGGATCCACCTTTGAAAAACAAGGACAAAGGACTTAAGGCAAGGGTGAGGCCAGTTGGCTTGCAGCTTTGTAAGTATAAAGTTGGGTCTCAAATTCTTCACCCAAACTTCACAGAGTCTGCTATTTCCAAGAGTTCATAACTTGAGCTCTGTTGTCATGGGAAGAAGCAATTGTCCTCCCTGAGCACCAGCTTCCCACCCCCCTCAGATGTGTGTGGGTTAAAGAGCAAAGCCTTTGGATATCCTGAGGCACAGTGCTGCCCCCAGGACAAATGGATTTAATTAAAGTGGAAGAAGGGGCAGTGTGGGCACTCCCTACCATAGACTGGTCTTTTGTCCTTCGGGATTGTGGAGGTTGCATGCAGGGGATGGAGAACAGGAGGAGGATGCCAGAGCCCTCCCTCCTGGGAGACACTAAATTAATTCAGATGAATCAAAGGGTTTTTTTTTTCTCCTCAATCCAACAAATCTTCTCTCTTTCATAACCACTCCAGGGGATTTAGAGCAAGTAAGATGTTGACTCTGTTCACTCCCATTTGCTAGAGTTTTGTTTGAAGGAGACTTTGTTCTCAGTCTCTGTCCTCCCTGTTAAAGGCTGTTTACCAGAATGACATTTCCAATATTGATACTGAGACCAAACTGTCCAGTGGGAATGGAGACAAAGGCCAGCATGATTTGATGATGCTTTGTGACCTAATAAATGTGCAATCACAGAACACACAAGCGCCCCCATTCACCAGGAGCCTGCACACCACTGACATGCTCTGCTGCAGGAAGCTACTCCCCCCACCCAGAGCTAGAGATGATATAAAAGGCATCAAGACCCAGAGGAAAATGGAACTGCAGGAGAACAAGGCATGGGAGTTTTCAGTTGCTAAAATCACTTACCAGTAGATATGATTAACCCATAAAACTAAAAAATCACTGTGGATGAAAGAGCATAGACTTCAGTATCAGACAGTCCCAAGTTTAAAACTGTCTCATCCACTCACTAGTGGTGTGTCCCAAACCAATCACTGAACCTCTCTGAGCCTTGGTGCCCACATCTATAAAGTAAGTATAGTAACAGTACAACTTCCCAGGAGTGTTATGAGACTAAGCATCAATAGTAAGTATCAATGAGTTTTATTTCCCACATCCTCCATTGCCATCCTTCAGTTAGTGTAAGATACCTTACTGAAAAAAAAGCACAAGTCATAATCACTGATCTTCCAAGTTAAGTCATACTCTATAAAACAGACATGATAAAATTTACCTGTGAAGCTTAGAGAAGTAAAGCAGTAGGTAAACTCCCCGGCCCGCAGTAGGTGCTCAGTCAGTGATAACACTATAATATGATAATAATAATATCTCCCCACCTAATGCCTCAGAAGAGGTTGGGATGGCCAATTTAGCAATAATAACTAGTCATGCAACCCTAAGATAATGGTGATTGTTCTTTTGAATTTGCTATCATCAATGTTAGTAGACTCCTTATAACGGAAAGTCACTGATGGTGAAGGAGCAAGAAACACATTCTTCCTTTTCTTCCGAGAGAGAATGAGCTATAGCTGCCAGATTGCCAGAAAACGAAGATGGGAGGAGGAAGAGGTAAGGGAGGAAATATATAAGAGAAAGAGAAGAAAAATAGATAAAAGACAAAGATCAACTCTCTTTCTCCCCACCCTGAGGTAGGCATTAACACCTTATACCACCTGCTTCCTTAGGCACATCCTGGCTTCAGCTATTCAGCACCCAAGTTCTGGACAGCTCCTCAACCGTGGACCTTGAAGGAGCAGGAACTTTATTCCCAATGCTGTCTCAAGTCTCCGTTCCTGGGTTCCCCAACATTACATTACACTACATACATTACAAAGTTTTTTGAAGCAACTTTATTAGGGCTTATAGGTTAGCTCTAAACTGCCCCTAGCTTCTAGATGCTTCTTTCAATTCAGTTGTACCTTCCTAGATTCTTGCTTATAGACTTCTGCACCTTCCAGTCTCTCTACCTGAAATGTTCTTCCTCTACCTTCCTTTTCCCTAACCACCACTATTCCTTCACTTTTTAAAGACTTTTAGACTAAATAGTACACCTACAATATTTTCTTATGGAACATTCCTATGATAACTTGCCACTCTTTACTATCTGTTTTTTTGGTTTTTGTTTTTTTGTTTTTTTTTTTAAGTACCTGAATATACACACTTAACAAGACAGGAATCAAATCTACCTGATATATCACTGTTCCTTGACCATCTAGAACCATGCCTAACACATCATATGCCCAATGAATATGTGTTTACAGAATGATGTGTTGAAAGAAATTGCATATATTTCCAAATTCCAGCTGAATTAACTGAGAATTTCACTTGTTGGAATCCATCTAACATTCTTCTTGTGTTCAATCTAACAAAACAGCATAAATCATATTACAATAAATACTGCCACAAAGTGTTGTATATATCAAAGCAAACCTTTGTCTCATCAGATGAACTCAAGCAGCATTTGTTACTCTTATGACAAGGAATTTTCTTGAGGGACTTGCCTGGTACCTGTGCATTCTTTATCTCTGGTCACCGCTCTGTCAAAATCACTTTATACAAAAGATTTTGATCTTAATTGTGTGCCCTAATTCTTGTGAGTAGAGAGAGCTAGAGCTGAGTACTTGCAACCAAAGAGCTATATTCACATTGCTGCCCCATATAGTAGTCTTCCTGTGAAGGCCCAGAGAATATGCCATCGGTATATAAAAGTTGATGATAGGGAAACTGTCGATCCATGGAACGGTATTTCTTATGTCCATTTACAAACAGGTGAAGGGATAGAAATAATGCCACGGTCTATCATCATTATGAGATGATATTAACCAACTAGGATATCAAACCACGCTATAAAGAGTAACAAGAAAAATCTCCATGAGTAGTGGCCCATGATGTTTTGAGCAGTGGTAGCATCCCTCGAATACAGATATGTGCTTTCAAGGTAATTTTGAAGGACAGCACCAATTCAAATACTGGCTTGATGTGTGCTTAAAACTTATCTCATTACTTTACAGCCACCTCATATAACTAGTTTTCTTCATTCCTTCCCCATTCAACTGCCCTTCTTTCTGTTGGAATTAATTCTACCTTTCCTTAAGATGGAAGAAAGGCATGTTCTCTCCCCTTAATCTGTCAGTCTCTTACAAGGACATAGTTTTCCTCATTATAATCATATATCCTAGTAAATTAAATACAGTGTTCTGACACCATCTTAACTTTGACATGCTTACAGAGCAGAAGCAGGTGCGAAGTTTGACTCATTACAAGACGGATTTGGAAACACTGTGGATCAAATCTTGTCCCACAAATCACAGCAATCATACAGCCAGATAGAAAGTACATAACTTACGGTGCATGTAGAGGCTCTCTCCCCCAGCATTATCACTATAAAGGCTTTTAGCTGTACCCTATATACATAGTCTAACAAGAAAAAATGTTCCCTCTGAAGATATTTACATTTCTGTTCCTTTTGTATCATTTGTCCTAAATGACAAGCAGTGTGTTTGACAAATGCATCTTTTAAATGGGATCCGTTAAACTGAGAGTTTATGTCTTCATGTACTTAGGCCAACCTCCACAGAGCCAAGATTTTCCTCATATCTCATTCTTGTTTCTCATCCACAGAATCTCCACTTGAGACAGGGTGCTATCAGTAACAATATTCTCCCTTTGTGTAGCATCTTTCTGTGATGAAAAATGCATTTTCATTACTTATTCTTACATAAGTAGAGAAGTAGTAACTTCCAGGGAGAAGAAATCCAGAAATTTCCAATGAACCCCAGTTTGCAGGTCTCAACATACTTCTAAAGAGCTGTGCTTAATTCTGATTTTTGTAAGAATCAGCTTCCTCATAGAGCCACGAGCAGAGTTATAACGATTGGAGCTAGCTAGCTTTCATTGAGTACTTACATCATGTCTGTCACCATCACAAATACTTAACATGCATTATCTCATTCCATCCTTATAACAGCCCTTGAGGGAAATATTATAACTAATCCCCCTTTTTATAAGAGGAATAGGAAGTCTAAAGAGGTTAAGTAATTTTCCCTTAACCCTTAGGCTAGTCTACTTTGTATATACATGCCTGAGGAAATGAAGGCACAGTGCTTAGCATGGAGTAGAAAACTTGGTAAGTGATTACCATTGTTATGAACAAAATATTTTGGTTCTGGATTTTTTAGGCCATACCTCTTATTCATTTTGAGTTAGTTTATTGTCTTTCCTTTGGATCTTCCACCATAGAAACCCATCATCTGCTTCCCCAGCTCAGCTCCTGCTGAAGACCCCTCCCCATCCAGCCCTTGCCTGTTCTCCTTCTCTCACACCTCCAACCTGGGCAACACCAGCCCAGGGAGAGTCTCCTCTTGCTTTCCTAGGACACAATGGTCCTTTCCCCACGTGCCTTTTCAGGTTACCGCTCCGGCATGTCTTTGACTCTCTCCATTTAGAACTAGAGCATAAGTCCCAAAAACCACTTTTCATTTGCAAATGTATTCATGTACCATGTCTACCAAAAGCATAAAAATAAAATACATTTAGTTATACATTTAACAAATCACCCTCAAATAGAGAATAAAGTTCACTTCCATAAGGACTGACACCGAAAATCTAGGTCATGCAATGGCTACATAGTCCCCAGAATAAACAAGCAGAGGGTCAACCCCTGCCTGGGTTCTTCAACTTCTGCCTGTCTTCCCTTCTGCAAAAGTTTCCATTTGTAGGTACTTTGCCTCCAGCAGTCCCAGGAAGGAGAGATGCCTATGGAAGGAGTAGATGTCACCCCTGCAAACCCCACAAACCAGTGTCTGCTTCCCCTGTACGAGACAGCCTGCATCAACTGTCACAGCAGCTCCTGGAACTCCTTGTACTCTGCCCCATATTCCTTGCACCCACAGCAGCCATGCACCTGCCTCCCAGAGTGCCTTACCCCTCACAACTCTAGGTGTCCACTCTGTCCCACACTTCTGGGTAGCTAGAACAGATGTCGTCTCCCATTTTCAGGTGAGAAGATGGAGGCACAGAAGGGCTAAATCCAGGTACAGGTAGTTAAACAGAGAGGCTCTTCCTCAGTGCTCCTTCCGTCTCCTTTCAGTCCACCTGTGAATGCTCTTGTGTAAAATGGTACTAACCTCCAAAGTCATCCAGATGTTATGCATGTAGCCAGCCAACACTTACTGCCCTGCTTGATGCCAGGTGACAGGCTTATCGGGACAAACAATGTATTCCAGCCCAGTAGGAATGTCATCTAAGGAGGAGCTTGGTAGGAAACCAAGACCTTTGCCTCACAGGGCAGTCAAGGCCAGGGAAGAGGGAAGCACAGACAGAGAGAACAGCATGAGGCTCAATAAAGCCATAGCTGTTGGGGCTCCTCACTTGCCAAATGGGCTCCTCTCTGGTAGCCGGTTTGGGGTTCTCCCTCTGCCAGATATGCCCACACTAACAGAAGCAGAGAGCAGTGACTGCCCCTGGGTAGCCTGGGGCAGTCATTCATTCACTAGAAACAGATGCACATCAGGGACTCGCTAGGGAGTGGCCCCACAGGCTTCAAAGTCAGAGGGAGGGGCAGTGGGAAGGGGAAGATGTCAAGGCTGTCTTTCCCAAGTGGCATCTACCCCTCCCAAGTGAGTCTGACTGCCCTGAGTCCATGTACGCAGGCAAAACCCAGCACTTCCAGGGCTCTTTTCTGAGTGGATAAAGAAAAAAAAGATGTTCCCTGCCCCCTAGCCAGCTGTGGCAGGGCAAGTGTCCCTTCCTGAAGCTACAGGGGTTGGGATCACTACATGCTTATTAACATCAGCCTGACTCAGTCCTCTGAACCGGGAAAAAATGGTGGGCTCCAGGGCAATTTTAGACCAAACAGGGTGAATAACACTGACTAAACCTAGCAAGCTCAAGGTCCTTCATGGACAACTTCACTTTGTTCTCCTTGACTTCCCCAGAGAGATGAGGGAACTAACATCCCAGAGCACTAGACCACACTCCTTAAATCCACCTTGCCTTACTCAGGGGTGTCCTTAGTCCGGGAGTGGTATAGAGTGTGCAGGGTAGCTGGGAGGGAAAGGTATTTCAGAGTCCTACAGCCAACCAAGGGCTAACTTTACCCATCATCCTACCCCCAGGAGGGAGTTAGTCATCCACCCAACCATGTCACGTACATGGAGAACACTTAAGTAACTAGGTTTGTACTACATGATATGTTAGTTGGATAACACTACCCAGAGTAACATTAAACCTCCAATCCTCAGGGACGTACAAAAAGAAATGTATTTCTTACCCATGTGAAATCCAAAATGAATGTGCTAGTTGGAGAGTGTCCTTCCATCTTGTCATCCAGGGGCCCAGACTCCTCCTTGGGCTCAATCCTTTCCTCCAGTCTTGTAATCTTTTGAATTAAGGCAGCCAATGGAGAAAGAGACGGGGGGGCAGGGGGGGGTCCTCATACATAGAAGCTTTTTGTGAGTCATCACTTTAGTTCACTTTCCATTAGCTAGAATTCACTCAGATGGCTATGCTTACCTGCGAGTGATGCTGAGGAATGTAGTTTAACTGTGTGTCCAGAACAAGGGGAAATGGGTTTGATGAGGAGAAAAAGAAAAGATATGTTGTGTCATGGAATTAGCCAAGGAATCAAGCCCCTATGTCTGCACATCTGTCAAACTGTCACTTGAGAATACCAATTCCTTATTTAGCTACTCTGAGAATTGATCAGTCTTTTCTTAGAACCTTCATAATTCAAGGCTAGAATCAATTCCAGGCTCTATCCTAAAGCATTAATGTTTCATTCCCAAAACTTTATGAGGTAGCAAAACCTTACTGTCTCATAGAAATCACCCAGAATTTCCCTTACTGAATTTTTTCTTTCTAAAATCAAAACATAAATTAAACAACTAGAAGGTATTTTTGAGAAGGCTTTAAACTAGCAAGATACCATAGGACAATGGTTGAAAAGCTTAGCTAAACATTTTTCAAATTCATTTTTAATTTTATTTTAAAATTTTTTATTATAAAAAAATAAATAAAATTATTAAATTATGTTGGATGATTCATTAGTTGCATATAACACCCAGAACTCTTCACAACACATGCCCTCCTTAATACTTATCACCCAGCTACCCCATCCCCTGACACCCCTCTCTTCCGCAGCCCTCTGTTTCCTGGAGTCCAGAGTGTCTCGTGGTTTGTATTCCTCTCTGATTTCTTCCCCTTCAGTTTTCCCTCCCTTCTCCTCTGGCCCCCGTGCTATTTGTTATGTTCCACATATAAGCGAAACCTTAATGATAATTGTCCTTCTTTGCTTGACTTATTTCACTTAGTGTAATCCCCTCCAGTTCCATCCATGTTGAAGCTAATGGTGGGTATTCATCTTTTCTGATGGCTGAGTAATCTTCCATTGTATATATGAACCACATCTTCTTTTATCCATTCATCTGTTGAAAGGCATGTCATCTCCTTCCACAATTTGACTATTGTGGACACTGCTGCTATGAACACTGGGGTGCATGTGCCCCTTCTTTTCACTACATCTGTATCTTTGGGGTAACTAGTAGTGCAATTGCTGGGTCACAGGGTAACTCTATTTTTAAAGTCTTGAGGAACCTCCACACTGTTTTCCAGAGTGGCTGTTACAGTTTGCATCCTACCAACAGTGTAAAAGGGTTCCCCTTTCTCCACATCCTTGCCAACATTTGTTGTTTCCTGCCTTGTAATTTTTGCCATTCTAACTGGTCTAAGGTGGTATCTCATTGTGGTTTTGATTTGTATTTCCCTGATGGTTAGTGATGTCAAACATTTTTTTGTGTGTCTGTTAGCCATTTTGATGTCTTCTTTGGAGAAGTGTCTATTCATGTCTTCTGTCCATTTTTTGACTGGATTATTTCATTTTGGGGTGTTGAGTTTGAGAAGTTCTTTATAGATCTTGGATACCATCACTTTTTCTAGTCATTTGCAAATATCTTCTCCCATTCCATGGGTTGCCTCCTAGTTTTGTTGACTGTTTAGCTTTTTATCTTGAAGTCCCAAAACTTTATTTTTGCTTTTGTTTCCCTTGCCTTTGGAGATGCATCTTGAAAGAAGTTGCTGCTGGCAATGTTGAAGAGGTTACTGCCTATGTTATCCTCTAGGATTTTGATGGATTCCTGTCTCACTTTGAGGTCTTTCATCCATTTTGAGTTTATCTTTGTGTATGATATAAGAGAATGGTCCAGTTTCATTCTTCTGCATGTGGCTGTCCAATTTTCCCAACACCATTCACTGAAGAGACTGTCTATTTACCATTGGATATTTTTTCCTGATTTATCGAAGACTAGTTAACCATGGAGTTGAGTGTCCATTTCTGGACTCTCTATTCTGTTCCATTGATCTGTGTGTCTGTTTTTGTGCCAATACCATGCTGTCTTGATGGTCATAGCTTCGTAATATAGTTTAAAGTCAGGCATCTTGATGCCCCCGAGCTTTGGTTTTCTTTTTCAACATTCCCCTGGCAATTGGGGGTCTTTTCTGTCTTCATATAAATTTTAAGATTGTTTGTTCCAGCTCTGTGAAAAATGCCAGTGGTATTTTGATAGGGATTACATTGAAAGGATAGATCAAATTCATTTTTTTAATAATGCAGAGCCCTGGGCTCCAGACACACAGAGTCTAACTTAGGAGGTCACCTATGAGGCCAAGGATACTTTTTTTTTTCAAGTTTCATAAGTAATTTTGATGTTTGACCACATTTGGAGGACACCAGCATAAAATGTTAGATTCAGATGTCTTGTGGGCAAGACAGGGAATTGAGAGACTAGGGAAGGATCCTTGTCACATTGTCGGCAAACATATAAGCCCAGTCAAGCACAGAGGATTGATAAGTGTGTGGGACCCAGCCTCTTGCCAGTCGCAGGAGTTACATGCTGGGGATGGGGAGAGACAAGGAGCATACACACTGTAAGGCAAACAGTAACACATGTGGTATGGTGCAGTCTGACAACACGGAAGTGTTCAGATCTCTCTGTCGAGGGATGTCATGGAGAACATGGTGCATGGATTATTATAAGATGTACCTCGAGGAAAATTTAGATCTTCCAGAAGTGGGAGAAAGACAAGAGCATTCCAAAGAAGGCCGTCAGGATGAATGGAGGCTTATAAGCAAGAGTATTGTGTGGGTTCAAGAGAGCCAACTAGGTTGTGTCAGAGAATCCTGAGCAATCTCCTTGGGAGAAGGTGAGCACAGATATTGGGTCACATACTTTGGACTCTGCACTCTGGAGGCTGGGAAACCAGAGCAAGGAGACTGTTGAAAGGTCTGTGAGGGACCAAGTGTGAAATTCTCTGAGCCTGGAAATAGAGTACAGAAGTGGGGAAGAGGGGCTGGAAGAGAAGAGGACTCTTCTGCTGCCACCTTCTAAATGGCGCCATTGGCCCAGGAGCCTTGGGCCAGCCCCCAAAGAAGAGGGGGAGAGATGGGGCTAGTGCTCAGCAATGCACCATGCAGCCAGGCATAGACATATACAAATCAAACATTCATAACTCTGAAAGGATCTGGCCCTGTCTCTTTCTCAGAAAATATACCAGATCACTGGAGCAAGGAGTAGATTAGCAATTCTGAGCTTCAAATCCTATTTCTAACACTGATTTACTGTGACGTTTAGGACAAGTTTTTGCTTTTGATTGCTAAGTTTCCACAATCAAGAGTGCAAAGCAGTGAGACAGATCGTGCCTGTGAGCCTGGTTTTAAGAAGTAGTCGCTCCAAATGGCAATAAGTGAACCCCTTTAGGATAATAGGATGTTCGGATCTGCTCAAGATTTCTCCGGTAATATCCACAGCTCAATTTACAAGTCAACGGATGTGCGTGTTTTTCATAACACTTAGTGCCTCTTAAAATGTAGACCTAAGTTCTCAGCCTTTCTCTCCCCAGGCACAAAGTTTGGAATTTAGGGGAAAACTAGACTGCTGATATTTGAAACAACAGAATCCAGTTCTATACATGCTGTTCTCTAGGAACTCATCAATGTTTGCCACTTCCCCCTCCCCTCTATGCAGGTGATGCAAGGTCTTTATCTCACCCGAGTCCCATACCTGGGTTTCTGGCTGCCTGATTGGCATCCTGCCCACACCTTCAATATGCCCCCAACACCCCGCTCCTATGTGAGTCTTCTGTCCATATGTTTTACTATTATCCTAGACATTCAGTTCTTCCTTCTTTCTTGACTTCTCTCTCACTCCCCAGATTCAGTGGTTTCCCAGGTTGTACAGTCCAGCTCTATTGGGGCAGAACTGAAAAGGTGTATGGAAATCTCTTAGTCGCTGAATAATATGGGTCACAAGTCATCTGAATTCCTCAAGGTCAAGGTCGATGTCTTGTGCTTCTCTATACTCCCAGCTGCAGACCTGGTACCTGACCTCAGAGTAGGAGCTCTAATCATCTTTACTCAAAGGCAGGAGGGGAGATATGGAATTACAACACTGCTGAGGAAGAATAGATTTCTAATAAAAATATAAAACAGGAACAATGAACTAGAATCTCCCATGCTAAAGAAAAGCTTCCACTCTAAAAACAAACAAAAAAAACCCCCACATCACATAGTTGTTTGTTTGTTCTAAACCAAGATGGTGCCTAACAAATTTCAGGGACTTGCCCAGGGTCCTACCAAGTGTGTAGCTCAGTCCTTACACCACACCACCTTTTGAAACTCAACCCTCACCAAGCAGAGAAAGCTGCTAAGTCATCTTCTGCTGGGAGCCGGCCCAGCAACAGTCAGGGTTCCCAGAAGGTGGTGACGGAGTCGGCGATATGAGGAGACCGGATGCGAAGAGTGGTGTGGGGATCTCCCGAAAACTGTGTCTTCAGGGTTCTTTATTTAAAGCTTTTTAGTTACAGATCATCTCCAGCGAAGGGTGTATGATAAGTCACATCAATTTAGCTTGTGGCAAACAGTTGGTTCTGTCTATCTTTGCTTCTGTCTCTCTTTTGCAGGCTCTCTGCCTTTTCCTCTGCCTTTGGCTCTGCCTTTGTCTCTCTTGACTGTCAAGGGCCCCAGTCTTTTATTATTCAAAAGTGAGGAAGTTGGGGGATGCAGTTAGGTTAAAGTTAAACAAAGTGATTCCTAGCAGGCAAAGTCAAGCCTTTCTAAGAAACCGGCCTTTACCATTAAAAGGGAAGTGTGTGAATAGACTCAGTTTCATAGTTGAGCAGGAAGAACAAAAGGCAAGTAAAGATGATGTTGATGACCTGGACACTAGCACAACTCCAGATTCTTCGCGGGGAGGAGGGACTTTCATTCACCTTCATGGGTACCTCCACCCAAGTTTCTGGTGGCTTGGACATGGAGGGAGAGGCAGATCACGCACCATCCCCGACAACCCTCATAAATAGATTTCTGTCTGGAAAGAGGCAAACGAGCAACCACCCTTTTCCTGGATCTTCTCATCATGGAGAGTGCCTCTATCTCTGGCATGATCTCAGCTCTTAAAGCCATAAGCCCACACAGCAGCAAAGAGTGGAGGAAATGGCCAGGGCTGGAAATGTCTCTGTGTCCTGAGAAAGGTGCAGTGGACATCTCAGTCTCTTGTGCAGGATGGATGCAGGTGCTGTCTAGCTCCGGACAGCCGCCCAAAGGCCCCCCGTTGTTGCAAGGGATCCCTAGGCCAAGCGCATGACCTCTCCTCCCTCAGGGAAGTTGACACTTTTGAGCCTACTGAACAGGTGTATTTATGCACAGACCCCTCCCCTGCCAGACCAGGGCTCCTAGAAAATCTGCCCTTCGCCTTTCCCTTCAAACCTAGGGCCCAGAGAGAGCTCAATATACACAATGCAGAATGAGAAAATGAAAGAGCAAAGTAGGAACTTGCCAGAGAAGGGCATCTTCCCGCCCTGCAGTCTGGTAGAACACCCTGGTGGCAGGCCTTGCCGATTGGTGGCATGCCAGGGCAAATGTGGGGACCAGAACCATTAGTCATACACAGCCAGTGCCTGGAAGCCTGGGACTGAGATTCTTGAAGAGTGTGAGTGATTCTCTCTGCTTGCTAAGCGTGGATGCAAACTCATTTTCTCCCCCTCTCCCACCCCAAAGGGTTCCCTCACAGCAGCAAATCCATTGTGAAAGATTTCTGTGGCCCTTGGCAACCTGAGAATCCCTCTATAGTGACTCCCACTCACTGCTGTGGGCGTCATGATGCCCAGAGGGGAAACAAAGTCAGGGGATGGTAAATTCCTTCTGAGAGTTGGGGCTGAGCAGGAAGGGAGGGCACTTCCAACTACTGAGTCTGGCCTTTAATGTCCAGACTCACTTCACTGTCACAGAGCTGACTTCTAGAGTCAGGCCAGGCACACATGTCCAGGCCTGGCCTTGGTGATCTGAGCCAGACTGGTCCCGGGAACCCAAATCTAGTCCTCGCCCGCTCCTCTTCAACTGGTAACTGAAGTCAATTATGCAGATAATAGGATGGATGCTGCGGGGCTTTTTCATCACATACATTATTCTAATAGAAATGCATACCGCGACCTGAGCTCTGTGACAGTCCATTTTAGAAGACTTTTGCCGAGCAAATCAAGTGCGCAGTGAGAAATTGGAGAAAGCATTTTTCCTCAGCAGTATCTGCCAGCTCGATCCTAAGCAGCTAGAGCCCAGACAAGCCCCAGCTGCGAAAAGGGAGGCAGAACACTTCCCCCCCTTCCGAGCCCTCTAAATGGTCCAGAGGACTCTGAGATGTGGTGCCCATCCGTTAAATAAATGCCTTTTACCCAGGCCGGCCGTTCTTTCTTGCTCTCTCTCTCTAAAGCCTTGCTATTCCCTCAGTCCACATTCAGACACACACCTTTTTGTCAGCTACTTAAAATCATTAAGTGAACTTAATTAGGTTTGTCAATCCCCAAGGCTGCCAGGGTGGCAAATAAGGCATTATAGTCACTGTCCATTAACAGTCTGTCGCCTGAACCAGCCTGCACGTTTTCGGAGCTGTGCTTGGGCAACGTCAGCATTTGCGATGCAGAGATCTGCCCGATGAGCCTGGGAGACACCCAGTTTCAAGGCTATCTCCTCTAAACCTGGCCCACTGCCCCACGGCCCCCTCCCTGAATCCCCCCGGGGCCAGTTTCCAACAGGCCTCTCTGTAAAGCTGAACAGGAACAGAGTCTCGGCTACCTTTGTGCAAAGACAGGCTCCAACCAAGATCTGAAGCCAAGTCTGTTTTATCAACAAGTTCCAAACCCCACCAGCTGGAAAAAAGAAAAAGCAACAATAATCCGCAATCAAAAGTGTCTTATTTGGAAAAACTGAAAGAGCTGAGCAGGTGTGAACTATTGAGGGGCAGGGAATGGAATCAATTGCTAAAGGCTAGAAAGAGCTCAGCTGCCATGTTCTTAAATAGCACAGATCAGTGAGGGAGCTAGAGGAGTCCCAGAGAGTTTGCCCTTCCTTCTCCTTGACCAGGATGCCACAGAGAGGGAGGGATAGGTTCTCCTAGCCATGGGGGCTCAGCTTTCTTTCTCCACTCAGGGCTAAGGCTTTGGGATAGAGGGCAATGGAGTAACCAAACGTTTGTAAGAACTACCTGGCCCCCATAATCCTGGCAATAATATGGCATGGACCTTGCCTTTCCTTGGACTCAGAGAAGTCCAACTGGTACATGCTAGAACTTTCCATCAATCCTAAAGCAGTCTAACTGATGCATGCTGGAAGTTCCTGTCAGCCTCAGAGCACTCCACCTGATATATGCTAGAACTTTCCCTCAGTCCCAAAACACTCTACGTGGCATATACTAGAACCTAGAATGCAAGACCCAAGGCCCCAGCTGACCTGGAGAGTGACTTGGTATCTGTGCTTTTGGGGAAATGCAACAGGAAAAACTAGTTGCACAGAAAGACTGAGAACCTTGAGGAAATCTCACCCATCTTATGCAGGGAGGGGGAAGCAGAGCCAGGAGCAATCTCTTCTTCCCCTGAGGTTCAGCTGAAGACACTCAACCAGGGACCATCCAAAGCAGAGAATCCTGAATCTTCTGAATCCGGGTGGCCATGGTGACCACCTGACCTCTCAGCTAGTGCCTCCAGAGAACAGAAACTCCCTGCTGGGTCCTGCTGTCCCCTCCCTGCCCCCGCACCTGCCATCCCCAGACCCCATTCCCAGAGTGTGTCTGCTCCACCCCCACCATCCCCACACCCTAGCGTGGCCCACATTTGTCCCACCCACCCCAGCTCTGTCCCCTCCCTGCAGCCTCTGGAGACTGGAGCATTTGGGGCAGGGTCGGCAGGGCGGACCTGTGGTGGTTGGAGGCCAAGTTGCATGTTTACATCGGATTCGACATCTGATTGAGTCTTCCCTGATTGTTACGAGTGTTCCTGACTCCAACTATGTGCAATTCGCCATGTCAATCAAACTCTTTTAAACAGCAGCTGCCACTTTAGAGACTCCTCTATTTAGAGACCATTTCAGCCCCAGCCTGCACCATGCCATCCATGCTAAGAGCCCCAGTGGCGGTTCGAGAACCTTGCAGCCCTAATCTCTCAGTAATGAAGAAGGGCCGAGAGAAGGGAGGGGGAGCAGAGCGGGGAGGGGAGCTCCCAGAAAGGGCCCACTTATGGCAAACAGGGGTCTCGTCCCTCTCCCCCACGCTCAGCGGTCGCACATAGGAAACTGACTCGCTCGGACACCCCAGGCCGCCTGGAAGTTTCGCCCCAGACGCTCAGCGCGGGCTCTAGCAGGGCTGGAGCTGGGGGCTCATCCAAGGGCCACATCCCCTGGGGAAATCTAAGGAGTGACCTTGCCGTGGCTCATGGGGCAGCCTGATGCTTTGCATGGTACACACAGGCCGCTCACCACCTTTGAGTCCCGCACCGCTCACACGTGAACCACGGGCGCCCGCCCCACGCTGAGCCATCCCTCACTCCAGTTCCTCCACCACAGATGCCTCTCCTCACTGTTCCCTGGCCTCACACCCACATCTCTGAGTCCTCGCCTTCCTTCCAAACCAACTCTAAGGCTGCCTTCTCTGTGAAGAAACCTCAGCGGGCTTACTGTTAATACTTACGGCCTGCTGTGCGTCCGTTACAAACACTGGCAGGGATCAGAGTTATTTAATTATTTAATATGTAACAACAGGTCAGGCACCTCACAGGGCGATCCCAGATGCCAGATCCTTGATAGCCCCCCATGCTGTGCAGGGGGTTAGCCTCTCAGTTCCTGAGTG